>OMKQ01099032.1:0-10002 GCA_900302335.1 Phycis phycis
TGTGTCGTCTGCAAACTTCAGGAGTTTGACAGATGGGTCACTCGAGGTGCAGTCATTTGTGTAAAGGGAGAAGAGCAGTGGGGAGAGCACACACCCCTGGGGAGCGCCTGTGCTGATGGTCCGGGTGCTGGATGTGATCTGCCCCAGCCTCACCTGCTGTCTCCTGTCTGTCAAAAAGTTAGTAATCCACTGACAGGTGGAGGCTGGGACGGTGACCTATGTTCACAAACTCATAACCCCAGTGCAAATATCATTGAACACTTTACATTATAACGTTTACTTGGATAACTGAAATGACAGAAATAATTCATACCTCGCTCGGGTGCAAAACTAGCAGTCCATTAGCCCCTTGCTGGTAGTTCACAAGAATAACACTTAAACACGAAAATAAGGATTCAAAAAGGATGTCATCCGAAACGAAGACAAAGTACATAAACTTCAAGTAAACAGTAAGAAAAATATCGAGCTTATATATGGTATAGTGCATATGGAGTAGATTTATGCACGAGAGAGAAAAATGTGGCTCTTGTCTAACAAGGTTTTTCGCGCGCCGCCGTCTGTTTGTTTACGCAGCTTACCCTTGGCCTGCATAGTTTCAAAATAAGAGTCTCTTAAACTATGGCCACTTACAACTGGTATTGCCAGGAAAAGCATGAGAACAGTGCAAACTTCCCCGAAACCCGCAGTGGTGCATCTATTCTCAATGATGAGCATCTTCGTCAGCTCTTGCACTTGCATTTGGCTGCCAACTGAGCTGCGCACGTTCACTACCAATACCACAATCCCCAGTCGCAATGTAAAACAAAATACACCAAAATAGATTGTTGTGAGCTTCAAAAATGATTTCATGATCACTAAATCATGTTGTCAATATCAATTCAAATATGTGTGTAATTTGGATGGATATGCTTCCAGGGACACCATGGACTAGAAGTGCGTGAGATTCTGAGGAGTTCATATACGGCCTGATTGGCAGGACATTTAGAATCGTACCTCAAATGGATGCGAAGGAGCGGCTCTATTTTTGACTTAGCGCTGGATGAAGGGCCCCGGCGGGAAGATGAAATTATTGTTGTGGGTGGAGACCTTCAAAGATTCAAAGTGGGTGCGTTCTTGAAAACATCCATGTTTTGGAATCCTTAGGTTTCAGGTTGTTTCCCTGTTTGATGACTAAAAGTAAGCTATCACTCTTGAAGTTGTGTTACGTCTAAGTTTAGATATAGGCCCCCGGAGCAGAGACGGAGACAGCGAGGATAAAGGGAACTAAAAGGGTTAATTTAACAAAGGGGCAATGCCGAAAAAACAACGGAAAGCGCTGGCATGCAGGGTAGACAACGGACGGGCAGACTGTCGACGCAGGAGACCAGGAACTCAACCACGAGGAGACTGGAAACGGAGTCCGATGGAACGATTCAAAAACGCGAGGCACACTGGTGATCTGGATTCACAAAAATCCTCAAGGAAAAACACGGTTAGAGCTAGTCAGTTTACGAGGAGAAACATGAGCCACTAGAAAACGAGTATCGAGAGAGATAAACGATCAAAACACAAGTAGTACACTGACTAGTCTTATGGAATAATTCGGCACTGGAGTAGTGAGGGAACCAGGCTTATATAGATGGGGTGATTGATGATTTCGACCAGGTGTGCCTCGTAGAGCGCGCTAACAGCCAAGCCACGCCCACTATCCTGCACCTGCATGCCAGGGAAAACAAGAAAGGACAAAACACACAACACCACAGAAACACAAACCCAAACCGTCACAAGTTGGTTCCAAAACGAAACTGTTGTGATACAACTGCCCAGATATCGACAATGAAGGATTCAGTGAGTTGCAATCTGCATCCTCACCACTAGTTGCTGTAACAATTTACAAACACACACACACACAAACACATTTAAACAATAAACAGCCCACATTTTTTGTCAGGAAAAGCATGAGAACAGTGCAAACTTCCCCGAAACCCGCAGTGGTGCATCTATTCTCAATGATGAGCATCTTCGTCAGCTCTTGCACTTGCATTTGGCTGCCAACTGAGCTGCGCACGTTCACTACCAATACCACAATCCCCAGTCGCAATGTAAAACAAAATACACCAAAATAGATTGTTGTGAGCTTCAAAAATGATTTCATGATCACTAAATCATGTTGTCAATATCAATTCAAATATGTGTGTAATTTGGATGGATATGCTTCCAGGGACACCATGGACTAGAAGTGCGTGAGATTCTGAGGAGTTCATATACGGCCTGATTGGCAGGACATTTAGAATCGTACCTCAAATGGATGCGAAGGAGCGGCTCTATTTTTGACTTAGCGCTGGATGAAGGGCCTGGCGGGAAGATGAAATTATTGTTGTGGGTGGAGACCTTCAAAGATTGACGGGCCCCTTGATTGGCTGGGGCCTGTGAGCGACTGGAGTAGCTGCTTACCGATAGCTACGCCACTGCTTTCAGCTGCAACCCCGGCAGCGGTTTTGGGAGCAAATATAAACCAAGAAATAATATATATATATAAACATATATAAAACCATAATCCAAATCGGTAATTTACACTCAGGTCATAATGTCAAGTGCAAGGCTTTAGTGCTGCAGTCTTTGTTGTATAGCCTATGTATGTGCTGAAAAGCCGTATATAAACATGTAATGTCTTTGAGATTATTCGCAACCATGAACAATAACGAATCGCACTATTCACGCCCCAAGGCCCTCGGGATTTTCTGGGAACGGCGATTCCAAGAGATTTGACTGCGCAGCGCAGCAGGTGTGTCCAGGTGTGTGGAGTGTGCAGCAGTCATTTGAGTGCGGCGTGTGCATACGTCTTCTGTATTCAACCCACGTTCAGGTCTAGTTATCTATGTAGGTTATAGGAACGCACACCGCTCAAGACTTCGACCCTGCGCGGGGCTGCGGTAACCTGAAGACGGGGCGGCGCGCCGCCCCGTGTGCGCGCTTTTCCGCGCCAGTCCAAGTGCGCGCGCGTCCCCCATAAATAGACCGCGAGAAGCAACAAGCGAGGAGCGCGGAGAAAAAATTAACAAGACGAGGCAAGACACGAGGAGAACTAGTTGTCCAGCGCCACGGAGCGGAAACACCTGCCGGCCTGCCGGTCGTCCCCACGTATCGTAGGGGTTGAAGTTAGAGCGCAGGCTTGATGGAATCTGACGGCCGCGGTGGGAAGAGGCGGCGGAAGACTCGCCTGATTGTGATCGGCTGTTGCGCGTTGGCGGTGCTGCTGGTCGTGGTCGTGGTCCCGGCGGTGGTCCTCAGCAACAGAACCGACACTTTCAAGGCGACGCTCATTGGGAAATGTGAAAAGTTGACCGCGGGGAACAAGAGGTAGCCAACGTTCTCCTCTTTTTTCTAACTCTCTCTCTCTCTCTCTACTAATACTATAGCAATACTAATACTATATTAATTATAATTATATTATGTGTATATTGTATTATATTGTATCGATATTGTATTCTTTTATTGTTTGTTTGTTTGCGTTCTTCGCGTTCTAGATGCCATTCCGATTGCCATGCCAAGTTATTTTGCAGCAACTTTTTGTGCAGAGCCATGCAGCCTACACTTCACCACACAGTGAATTCAACCATGAAGACATACCCCCCAACAAGTGCACGAATAATAATAAGTACATAGTAATTCACAAAATAAGCAAAGTAACAGCAACGGAAACGATATACGCTATATATTTATTTATTTATTTTTTTTCACTTTTCATTCACCAAAGATGCGGTCCGAATAGATGAATAGTTTTCAGCCTGCGGCGGAAGATATTGTTTCAGCTGTCTTGATGTGGGGAGGTCAGTCTTCCATCGCGGAGCCGCGGACGGCAAACAATCGAGATTTTGTTGAGCGGCTGCCGGGGGACCGCACGTAACGAGGGAGGGAGCGCGCCGCTCGGCAGTCACCGGGCGCGGTGCAGTCGTACGTGGGATGCTGCATGACACCTGTAGGATGGGCCGAGCCGTTCGCGCCAAATGCAAGTGATTTGGTTCGGATTCAAGCAGCCTCATGGTAGCCAGTGTGGGTGTGCGGAGGAGGAGAGGTGAAGTGTTGGAGGGGGGGGGATCTTGATTGGGATCTTGGGGGCAGGTTGAAGACTTGGCCCTAGACTTGACCTCGTTCAGCGCGAGAGCTCAGGGACCAGTTCAGAAGATAACACCATGCGGCTTCCATTTACAATATGTGGGAGGGAAGGGTAATCGGGGGTCGGGAGTCGGGCTCCAGGGGGGGTCCAGAGTCTAATACAAATTAAAAACGGGCTTTCTTTCTGGACTAAGACACACCAAAGAGAGCAGCCAGGTCCAGCCTTTGTTTGGTGTTCGACTTGATTATTCATGTCCGGTGACTGTTGTGATTGTTATCAGCCAGTAAACAAGATTTCAGCCATGTGTCGCCAACTGGGGGAGGCTTCCAGGGTTCCAGTCTAGCAAGCTTTGAAACACAACTAGAGAACACAACTTGAGAAGCCAACCAGTATCGGCCAGGGGTTCTGACTGGGCGTGCCTCTTTTTAATCGGTCCAGATAGCTGTGCAGTGGCGCCGTTTAATCAAACGTGGAAAGTTGATTGTCTGTCTGCAACCTTATCTGCAGGCCTACATTATTATTATCGACCTATCAATGTTAAAGTCAAAGTAGCTTTATTGACAATTCCTTCACATGGCAAGACATACAAAGGAATCGAGAGTACGTTTCTCGCCCTCCCACTGTGAAACAGATAAAGTGCACAGGCACAACATGCAGGACAAGACTGCATGTTGGACAAGACTAATACTAAAACTAAAGTAAACATGCCTACAGATGAGACAGAAAGATAAAAAACAGACAATACAAGTAGTAAAAATAAATATGCAGTGTGCAATGTCGGAATCTACTGTTACATGAGGAGTGACCTAATCTTTTGCTCCGTGTCAATACGTATAATACAAACAAAAGGCCTAAAATGTCCTACTGCATAATTATCAGGTGTGGTCTTTTTAGGCGTCAATCCCGACAGCGTTTAAGTTGAGCCCGACGGTCCCATAGGCCGCGTTCACGGTCCACAAGACTAACTTGTCTCTGTTGTCTGTTTGAAGCACCGACTGTGCGAAGGTCTGGAGTGCCTTTGAGCAAGCGTACGTGGGCCGTGACCCGTGCCAGGTCCCGATGGAGGCCTACAATCACCTGATGCTCACCGCGCCTCCGCAGCCCATGTGCAACAAGGTGAATATCCTTGCCCCATTGCTAACGCATGTTCGTAGGTAGGCTGTACACAGGGCTAGCAGTTTATACACAGATGTACATTGTAGGCCGTTTACGTGAAGTGGATCAGTGAGTAGTTGTACTTGAATCAACGTATCGTATTTGATGAGTTTATATTATAATTAGAATGCATGCAAACTAGCGTGTACCAGAAAGTACTTAAAAAGGGAAGAAAAGGTGCCACAGGGGACATTTCTTTTGTACAGATGTTCTCCATCTGTAACAAAGCGGCGATAACAGACTTGAACAAAACAAGTGTCGTCACTCATCAGAGTGAGAGATGAGCAAAATTAATCTTCTGAAAGTTGACATTTCTAAGCAACGTTTTGTTTGTTTTAGGGTGTATCTCTTATTACTTAATATGAGCCTGATCGCTCATCATTTGTAAGCCCATGACGACATGACGAGAGCGAGCAGTGGAGAACGTTCCACATGTTTGTCACCTTTTGCAAAAAAGAGCGAGCAGGCCCTGTGTCTGCGGCATCGGACTGTGTTCACATGCTGCGGTGTTGTGTGTCCCAGATGATGTTTTGGAGCGGGACCAAGGAGGTGGCCCACCAGGTGGCAAAGGGATGCTACCACACAATGGAAGACTCCCTGCTGGGAACTCTGCTGGATGGACAGATCTGGTGTGGGAAGGAGGGGAGCAACAGTAAGACCCGCAGTCGAAACACCACAGGCCGGCCCAGGTGTGTGGCGCGGAAAACCGGTTCGATCCTCACGGTCTCTCTCTGTCCGTCTCGTTTCAGACACGTACACCTCCGGGTGTCCGGGGTGGTCTGATTGTGACAACAACCCGGTGAAGTCCTTCTGGAGCAGGGCGTCCGCTGAGGTGTGTCTTCACGCCGTGGTCGATTCACAACGTATCGGCCCACTTAGATATCCTTGGTTTTAATAAGGATAGCTTCACTTGTGGAGCACCACAAAGCAGCTCACACAGTTCTTTACAGGGCAATATTAAAGGACAACTTCAGGATTGCCCCACCTGGACCCTATTTCCCCATCGTTTGAGGCATCGTTTGAAGTTTTATTGCCAAGAGCAGTAAAGGTTAGTTTACAGCATGAGGAACATGACTTGGTGACAGGTGCAAACATAAAAGTACCAAAAAATATAAATAATAAAATATACATAGACTACATAAAAGAATAGAATTGAATAAAGATATGCACAAAATTATATGCATGATGCAAAGATATGCATAAAATATATACCAATACTGTTAGTTAAATTGTGTTAAATTGTGTGAGTTATTTAGGGGGAACTTGAATGCATGCAACCTTTTTTCTGGTACTGAGCGAGAGCACTTCAGCCATTGCCTCCGTGGAAGGAGCTGTGGTGTACCCCCGGTGGGGCAGTAGCCCCCCCCCCCCGGTCGGCGTGCATCCGAGTTTTTGAGACGGGCTTGGATTGTTATTATACGTGTCTGGGAATATTAAGAAAATACTCAGCGCAGAGAAATGATAGTGATGTACTTCCCCTGTCTCGTTTCATATTATTGTGAGCTCTCTCTTGGGCGGCTTCAAGGAAACTCCCAGTGGATCACGTTGTCTCAGAGCGCGCTGTGGAGAACGATAAGCCACAGCTGTTTAAACACATGACCATGCGTGTCGTGAAAAAAAATCACGGGCAGTGAGCCATAACCAGCCTTGAAGATTAGCAGTGTTTGATTATGTAGAATATCAACAGACTATGTAATACGAATGCTAAAAATGCTTATCGCAAAACAAATACCACGTTGGCTCGCTGTAGCTCGTGTGACGTGGTTATTTTGTGTAATGATCAGACAACAGTTGCCTAATTGACTGTCTGTCACTGTCTTTGCATATCTGTCTATATATATATAGTGTTAAGAACAAAATAGAAACATGTAAAAGCTCCCTAAAATGACTCCACATCCAAATGTGATTCGTGGTTAGAGTAACCAATCACGTTTGGCCATGGCTGGCTCCGCCTACTCAGTCCAAAAAAGGATGAAGGAAAAAAGACATCTGGGCGAGCAGGAAAACGGCAATTGTGCGCGTCAGTTGCGTGCTGCTTCACTTCATGTGTGCGCTCAGTGATTTTTGTGCACGGATGTGTGAACTCTCATTGTTGCATTAATGCAGGACTTGCCCCTATTGCCATTACAATCTCAATCTTCACCCAAATCTTTAACATAACAACATGCTACGCCTGCACCTGTAGTTCTGTGGTCCAACGACACAAACGTTTGCCGGCAGTCCAACTCTCACTCGCGTTGCCACCATTTTGTTCCTGCAACAACTCTCTTGCGGGATTTCAGAGCGTGACTAATCTTTGAGCAAGACTTGGTTAGATGCAATAGCAAACAGAATGGATCAAGCCAATGGTCAAGAAAAACATTGTATTCCTCAATCACAATCTGAGCCTGTCAATAGCAAAAACAAGCACCTTTACATTGCACTTTTGGAGGGGGCGTAGCCAGAATGTTTGATTGACAAGCAAACACATGTGTTGAGTCCGTATTTACATCACATCCTGTTTTTACAGAGGATGCTTAGAATTCAGTTTGTGCATTTAAGGCAATATTTGGTCCAGGATACCTGCATACAACAGCCAATCTGTTTTGAGTTTGTTCGGGGACCTATACTGTATGGAGGAACAAGACGTAGCGGAAGAGAGGCTATCACTGACTGACACACAATCAATAGCTCTTTGTTTGTTGCTCTGAGTGGAGGTGCATAGCTAGAATTGCTAGCTTCTATTGTGGCAAAGCGGAGATGCAGTGGAGAGCAAGAATGTGCTTCCCAAGCAAATCTATGGCTCTGGAAAGGTTTATGCTGACAGGGGTACGGAGGAAGGAGATCCCTTGTTCTACCCGGTCGACTGGATCCCGTTCCTGTTCGTCTTATCACTGTGCAATGTTGTGCTGTGGCGTTTGACGTCCGGATGAAAGGTTTCGGGGTTCAAACCCCTACTATGTCCACAGTCTACCTTTTACAAGTCGTACACAAATCACAGCCGCTTGCCAGGGAGTCGAACACCCGAACCACTTGAAGCTATTTTAGTTCGGCCTCTGAGCCCTCTGGTCTGATTCAACTTTGCCATCAATCGAGGGAACTCCATGATGAGTCAGCCACATGCCAGAAGGTGCTCTGTCACCCAGCGTACAGCAGTATCCTGACTCACGTAGTGGAGGTGACCCAGGAGTGGCAAATAACAGTAGGCTCTTCTACACTAACTTCACATAATCAACTTGACAAATGGCAAATATCGCATTTGAACACATTGTGTAGCATTGTGTAGTTAAAACGCAATCATTTTCTGTAAGATTTTAATCGACTGTAATTGATTTGTCAAATTTGTATTAAAGTTCAAATCCTATCAACTGCCAGATGTTGCAGGAGGGAGCAGAGCCAAGGATTCCCCCACAGTGGAACTTTGAAAGATTCCCAGCCTTGTTTTAGAAGCACAAAGGTGTAGCAGGCAACAACACAGGCTAAAACTAACTTAATCACTAAAGAGTGACAGTATGTCTGGCATTGTATTTGACCTCCACTACTCAGCACAGTGATAAGAGACACGCTCAAAGGTCCCATAATATTGGGTCATTTAGCATTCTTTTGCCCATAGGGGCCTTTTAGATGCATGATGTTAAGGAGCAGGCAGGGGTTAACCAGGGGGCATCTTAACGGTTAACGATGCCTACAGGTAGACTGCAGACATTGGGCATCGAACCCAGAACCTTTCAGCTGAGAGTAAATTACCCATAACGACTATCCTGCCCCCCCACCCCCCACCCTGGCTATGGCGACAACGCATGTGACATCCTGCCTGGTTTAGTTTGCAGCGATTGCCTGTGGAAACGCGATCGTCGTGCTCAACGGCTCCAGGGAAGCCCCCTTCCGCCCTACCAGGTGAGTTAGCCAATCAAGAATGATTCAGTAAAAGCATAGCTTGACGCCGCAATTCATGAATGACCTCATTCAGAGCCTGGCTGGAGGGAAACAAGGCAGGACTTTTAGTGGGGTGTTTTTTTGAAACAGTCTCATCTCATTTCCATGTTATCTCTTTCCCGTATTTCAAAGTAAAACTTGCATATGAGGGTGGGACAAAAAGGAGGGGGCGACGCGATTTGCTCATTCAAGATTTGATTGATTGATCGATTGATTGATTGATCGTAGAGTGTACTCCCAACCTAATCGATTGAAGAGATAAAACAATGTATGATTGGTTCAAAGTTATGGCCCCGCCTACTCGACCTTGGCGACCCCATCACCCAATCAATGTTGTAACACAACGTAAAATTGTGATAACACAGGTATCCCTCATTTTCACTGTGGAATCTTCACTTTTTGTGTTTGTACTTTTTAAGTATTTTTGGCAGTATTGAAGTCAAGAAGTTCACATCACCTCAAATGACGAGTCTCACTGTTGTCCTGGTAACCAACAACAACAACGTTGTGTAAGGATTTCACGCCTATCTCTAATGATCCGTCGTGAGTATAAACATACTTTTGCTGTTGACTACACTTACTATTGTACTCTTTCTTTCAAAGGGCAAACTGTGCGGATCAATCTTTAAACAACCTACGGAAGGAACTCAAACCTGGCATCCAGTACTTTTGCAAGGAGGTGACAGAGTAAGTGTGTGTGTGTGTGTGTGCGTGTGCGTGTGCGTGTGTGTGCGTGTATGTGTGTGTGGCGAGAGTGAGAGACGGGCATCATTAAGCATCTGGACAGCATCCGTCAAGGATGATGGACACCAAGACCACGGAGGAGAGCTAAAAAC
>OMKQ01099056.1:0-10306 GCA_900302335.1 Phycis phycis
ATTAGAATAACGTATATATTCAGTTAATTGGTCATGGACTTTTTAACACAGCACCTTCATCGCTCCCTGTAGAGACATGCAATCATCTGCTCTGTTGAACGACTCGATAGTGGCTCAACACTGAGCTCTTCAGCCAGCCTAGCATGTTGCCATTGGTCCGTTTTTAATTGTTCACCCAGTTTACATATAAAATTGAGCTAAAACATCATCATCATCATCATCATCATCATCATCATCACACAAAAGGAATGCACAGAGGGGTCCCATTGTTCTTGGTCCAACTGGAGTTTATTGTGAACATTGAGAGACAACAACGTAGACATCTTCTCTTACAGTGATAAACAGCAGGCTGCCTCCATTGCCTCCCAATAGTGTTCATATATTAACTCTCAGATAACAGTAGTATTATACACAACCTGGCAGGTAGACAATAATATTAGCGTTGTTTTAGTACAGTAGGGACATGGGGGAGGTGGGTTATGGGATGTGTGTGTTTCATCCACCACTCATCGTCATCGTCACTTTGAAAAGGAAAGAATAACATTTCAGTATGCACATGCACACCCACACGCACACACTCCTGTAATTCACTGAGTCCCGCTTGATTTTGATTGGACAGTGGGTGGTCACAATATGTTAACTAAACAGTTGTTTCTCATTATTATGAGAGGGCCCAGTTAACATAACAAATATAAAATAACCATATCAAGCCAATTGAATGGAGGTGGCCAGACTATAAAAACAACACAGTATAACTTTGATCAAACTAGTAGCACACAGCTATGTCCAATCAGTTTGCCAACTGGTTACTCTGTTGATATAAAAGCGTTTCCTTTACGACCACCCATCTACTCTCCAAACAACCATCAACATGACTCATTTGTTTGACATTAGGGAACAAAAAAAACAAACATTAACACAACATATTTTCTGTACCTCAATCTGAGTCATTACAATATCAGCATTATGTAATCAAGCCATTGTTCCTTAC
Source organism: Phycis phycis (assembly GCA_900302335.1). NCBI lineage: Eukaryota > Metazoa > Chordata > Actinopteri > Gadiformes > Phycidae > Phycis > Phycis phycis. Next base: position 992 of record OMKQ01099056.1, read on the forward strand.
ATTGATTCTTGGGATGCTGACGTATCAAATTGCGGTCAGGTTGCAGTTCTCTTTCTGGCAAAGCAGAGCAACATTCTCAATGTATCTTTCTTTAAGTTCAGTACCTTGCTTGTAATCTAAGACCTGATAAACAGTTAAGACTGTAAAAATCAACAAACAAACAAAAATAATGCATAATACCTTTTACTCTCAATGTGTTACTCACTCGCTCGCACGCACGCATGCACGCACGCACACACACACACTCTCACACACACACGCACACACACACACACACACACACACACCAGGGCATTTGTGGGTGGGTAAGAATGAGAGGGGGATTGTCACTTAAGAAATCCCGAGTGGAGTCCGGGAAAACACTGGACAGAACTGAATTTCAATAAATACTTAATCCAGATTGAACTGCATTATTGTAGTTCAATATCTGTTGGGACGGGCCAGTCTTCTACATGTGAATCCATTTTCAATTACGAACTCTGTTTTATCAAGCATCAGGTGTGAAAACCTTTCAAATTAGGGCTGGGACAGCCATCAGTTGCTCTCAAAATACTGAACTGCTCCCATAACCCAGATGGGAAAGCAATTGATATAGTTTGGAACTTGAAACACGTTTTTGTACCTCTTACCTGGGGTTAGAGGCATAGTTTTGCATATAGCAGCTTCGGGTAACCTTGTATTACCAAGTAAGTGAGCTAGCTAGCTTGTGTGATCACGGCTATCCAGGAAAATTATAACATATTGCATTGCTAAGTGTTCACTCTCTTCCCTCACACAAATACAGGTTTAATGATACATGGAAGCAGATCCATGCCAAAATTAAGTGAAAGTCCACCAAAGGAAGTAAGTTGAATAAAATGCTAAATGTTATATTTATTTCTATGTAGATTTACTCTGTCAATAAAATACAATAGATAAAAAAAAACCTTTTTAAAATACTTTGCTTGTTGATTTAAATTTGTGTGATTAGATTTGTTTACCATTTTATAATTCATCTGTATTTAAGTTTAATTTTGGCATGGTTGTGCTCCACTCCCCATCTGTAACACACCAGGCCAAAAGCCTTGGCTTTTTCTGAAGAGCAAACACATCATTCTAGTTGTCCAGCACTTTACAGAAGGTATGAATATGGAATTTTGATCCAAATGATAGGGTTCATTTCAAAAACTGTCTAACGGTCTACTGAAGTCCACTGCAGGGTTTAGCTAAGGTTCTTCAAACAGCTGGAGGTCCAGCCTCACCACTATCTCGCCTGTTGGTACCTCGTGGAGCAGCAACCGCTTTGTGATTGGCCCCTTGGAACCCTGGTCCTTCTTTATTTCAGCCAATCGGATCTCTGTCCTGCCTAGAAAGTCTGAAATGTGAAGGAGGGTTTCAGAGGGTGAAAAGATGTTTACAAAGCTTAAAATAATCTTCAAAAATAATTTTCTGTGATAATAAAGCTGCCAAAATTGCTTTGTTGTTTTGAAAGTGTGTGCACCGACCATCAGGTGAGAACTGGTCTCGTTCGAACACTGTGACACAGAGCACATCCTGCTCCAAGTCCTTTATGAAAAACTGACAGTTGGAGTTCCACTTAGGATTCAACGTGTCCTACAGAAACAAAAGGAAAAATTAACCTGATAGTTTGTTGACTGATATGACACAATCCACAACAAACACAACAACGTACAATCCCAATTGTTCAGAGACTTTCTTGCTTCATGTGCGTTCATAATAGCGTACTATCAGTTGTAATGAAAGAAAAAACAAACAGAATAGAATAGTGTACTACTTTTCAAAGAGGAATGCAGTCTTAGCATCGTATAGAAACTACACCAAGTCAAACCATGGCACAACGTATATAGTAGCGTCCATTTAAAGGGAAGTCATCATGCTCATTTCTAACATTAGGGAGTAGTATTTCATCAAAAACAATGAAGTCATATTCTCATGATGACAAAAAAATCTAAAAAGTTTTTGCCCCAAAAGAGAGGCAGAGAAGTCGGACCCTTGACATCTTTGGTACAGGATTTTGCTCTCCAAATGTGACCAATGACGTCAAAGATACCAACAGTTTATTTGACCCAAGATTATATGTTCTTCCCTTGAACAAAACATATTGATATCAATGAAGAATGTAATAAGCAATGTGTAAGACATGAGTACCTGTAACGTTTTAGTGATATGGCACTGGGATCCCATGGTGACCTCACAGTATGGATTACTCTTCCCTGTACACAACACATGACCACATCCAGGTGACCAGCCACATACAGAGAGACAGAGAGACAGACAGACAGACAGACAGACAGACAGACAGAGGGGTTATGCATAGACTTCTATTCTATGAAGGGGATTGCTTCACTTATCTTTCTTCATTAGAGCTCAGCAATTCATTTTGAAGATTTTCAATCATAAGAGGCACACTGGATGTGTGTGTGTGTGTGTGTGTGTGTGTGTGTGTGTGTGTATGTGTGTGTGTGTGTGTGTGTGTGTGTGTGTGTGCGCGTGTGTGTGTCCGTGCGTGTGTGCGTGTGTGTAAGTGGAAAACAGAATGTTTTAGATCCTATTACAGAACATTTGCATATCAAAGCCATGCACGCTTTGATATCATTATGGCGTTTGAAGTGGGCAACCGTGGAGGGATTATTTGATAAGCAAATGGTGGGGACTTTGAATCTGATGTCAGGTATTCTGGATCTTACCTTGTTCTTAAGCGCTGGTCGGAAGAAAGATTTGCATTACAATAAAGCAAAAGCCTCAAACAGACTCATTTACATTCCGGCAGCAGAAGCCAAATTTAGCGGGTTATCAAACAGGCGGCATCCCTTAAACTCTTTAAGATAATCAGCGGTGTTCGGCGGCCCGACGGCTGAAGGGATGCGATGCCGCGGCGTCGTCATGTGACAACTCCTCTTAAGGGATCGGACGCTGTTCCGTAAAGTCGCGCGCCTTGCAGCCAGTTCACGGACGTTCACGTTGCGCATCTTAAACGCATTCCGGTCGACCTCCGTCCTCTTCGGGTCGGCCGGCTGTGTTCTACAGAGCGCGGGTGCTGTTGGGCCGGAGCGCGGTCCAGCCAGGTGCAGCCGATTAGTTTTAATTTCCTTGACGACCCAAGCTTTTAGCCGATTTGTGTTTTTCTGTGGGTCTCTTGTTTCACGATTTTACTGATAGTTGAACTTTAATTTGATTTTTTTTTTTTAAGCAGAGGAATGTAGCGTCTATCTTCCCGATGCTTCCCCTTACAGGAAGATACCTGTTGGGTTTTTTTTTGCAAGCTCCTTCCTCCAGAGTCCTCTGTTAACCTTTTGTGCTAAACATGAGCACATACATTACACATAACCTGAAATGCCTCGCATAAATCAACTTCTTCCTGCCGTTTAGTACAGTACCGTTTGAAATGATGTTGTGCTTTTGTAACATCAAAAACACTGATCACTTATCCGGGTTCCTTGCAAACAGAAATACATGTATGTCATGTCTTTATTTGCTATACAGAATTATTCAATTAGTACTATTCATTATCCCACCCCAGAATATATATAGAAAAAAATCAGCTTTTCGAGTTGAGCAACACAATTTCTAAGGTATTTTGGCATCCAAATTAAGTCCTCTACTATTCTGTCAGACGTATGTGTGTTACCTCGTTGTTTGCCAAAAAACGATCGAAGGTGCTCATATTAAACAGGCCCTGAATGGCCCCGTGAAGACTGATTGTTGATATATGTGCCTCATAGTCAAAGTGTTAGTATTTTGCTAGTACCTGCAGGGCCGGCTACGGTAATTGTCTCACCAAACGCTTCATTCAGGAGCCTCAAGACCAGGGTTGAATCATGATCTTGGCTGCGAGATTTGGCAAGGACACCTTCGGGCTTATGGCCAACAATGATAAGAAAGAGTATAATTGGAGTCGTTATAGTCTGGTGTAAAAAGGTGACTGGGATTTCATTGGAAGATGTTGCTTCACACCTAGTGAAATGTGCTGCAGACATGCTTATGTGTTTCTGACATATTCTTGTAACTTTGCCATGTGAGAGGAACTAAATTAAGAAATGAAAAGCATACCAATACACCCTCCCCAGAGCAGAGCTGCACAGGGATCATGAACACCAAGAAGTCAGTGTATTCTGAGAGGACGCTTTGTTTGCTTTTGATTTTATTAGATTTTTTTTTTAATGAATCACCAACATGAATATTATTACATCCATTGCACACGTGCAGCTTACCCCGTGCAGATTGTGTGCGCGTGCAACGTGGCACGGGGAAAAGCGTTCACACAGAGTGCCCTGGGTAGTTTCTATTTCCCCGAACCCGACGAGAGACAAAAGCCCTGTCAATTAAATGTTATTGTTAAAATTAGCTTTCGGGAGAAAATATGCTCACAGCTATTTACGTTAGCATCAAGATTTCATTAAATTCGGGGGCTGGTTGTGAAAATAAACTGAAAACCTCAGGGAAAGTGTTGTTTTTAGTTACACCATAATGGCGATAGGTTGTACAATTCTCATTTATAATTTCCATTAATATCATTAATCCTATGGGAATGCATTGACGTCACTTAAAATATTGTATGATTTTCCAAACAAGCCTTTAAAGGGAAGCCTTTTCGACTTCAATTCGATGAAAGGTAACAAAGTGACTTTTAATTAAGAAATATATTGTCTTTGTTGACCTCATATTGGGGAATAAACGTGTTTAATTAATCACAGTGGGAAATATTCATAGCAAAAACATTTTAATTAATCTGAAAACGAAATCATGTTCCTAATGTAAACACACCGTTGCAGGAAACATTAAATTAAAACATTGCAGCATTGTCACGAATCCCAGAACCTTTCATGACAACTTTAAAACAACATCCACGCTGTGCCAATATATTTATTATTTTATTTCAGAGCTTCACACTCTACTTGCTGTGACCCTAACCCCAAACGCAGAGCCGGGGCAGAGGACGAAGGGAGTGTATGAGAAATGGTTAAATGGGGCGTTTCCGTAAATAAACCTTGGGGCCTTTATTTTCCCATGGCTCCTCTGAGTAATTTAAGCCAGACAGAAATCCATAAAAGCGACAGTTGAGGAGCTGATGAGAAGTAATGTCTCCACCTGTATTACTGAAGCCCATCGAGAAAAACACCAGGACCTCGCCATCTGTCTTCCTGTGTCTTTAAAAACACCACAACCACAACTCCTGATAGAGGGAGGAGGTAGGAGAGACAGAGAGAGAGAGAGAGAGAGAGAGAGAGAGAGAGAGAGAGAGAGAGAGAGAGACAGAGAAGGAGAGGGAGAGGTGGAGTTGATAGTGTTATCAAATTCAAGGATACATAACAGAATCAATAGCACAATATTATTACAGTGATTATAATATCTGAAACCCCAAACCACGGCTAGGATTTAGCATTCAAATAGAACAGCACAGTCACTGCTGTTGCTCTCAGGCTCTATCGATTGGCTTGGAGACGTCGCTCTACAACACACACACACACACACACACACACACACACACATAAAATACATTTTTATCCGAGATGATTGATTTAAAGGTGCTGTTTATTCAATTTGAGTGTAATTTGTTAGAAATGCCATAGCCATCGGTCAGCTGTTAGTGAATGAATTGTTCTGTGAGAATATCTGTTTCGAGTTCGCTGCGTCCTGCCTCTGTATGAGCAAATTTTGATTTTGGACCGCTCCCGCATCATTTCTGACCAATCAGGGCATCTCTTCGCCAATTGGTTCAGGGAATCCATCTTGCCTGTCAATCACTTGTCTGTGAACACATCTCCTCTTGTTGGTGTAGAAAGGGTGAGGTAGGGAGAGAGCGGAGAGGAAGGGGACATTTGAGATGTTCAGTATCACAATCTTGCTCTCCTGCTTTTTTTCAGCTTTTTTAATATATTCCCAATATCTCCTCCATTGTGATGTGGACCAAACAATATGTTCATGGTACCTGGTGGAAGTTCAACACACAACCTTGAACTTCCTGGGCTGCACCGGTCGAAACAACAAGAATTTTATTGTGGCTATTTTTAGATGCATTCTCCTTGTGTAGACTTGGTACAGCGGTTGTACCAAGGTCATGTGAATGACGCCAGAGTCTCCTCAAACAAAATGTTGACGCATCTCAGAAAATGTAACACCATTGATGTACATCTTGTCTCAACTTGCCTTCACGAGAGGAGTGACTATTTGGCAGACACTGGTTTCCAAAGTGGCTTACAGGGAGTTGAATGTACTTGTCTTTAAACAGGATGTTTGTCAATGTAGAAAGATGTGGTGCGCCTATATTCAAGCAATTCTGGTGTATGGCTAACTACCCTGGGGGGGCACTTGACGGTCAGAAAATGATGTTGTTAGGGGTTGTACTGTACCACACACTCTTCTGTATCTCTCTCTCTCTCTCTCTCTCTCTCTCTCTCTCTCTCTCTCTCTCTCTCTCTCTCTCTCTCCTTTTCCAGCTCAGTAGTTTGTCTCCCTCTCTTGCTCTTTCACTCTCTCACTCACTATCTCTCCCATTCTCTTCTGTATCTTGCTCATTCTCTCATTTGCTATCACCTCTTTATATTTCCACGTATCCTCTCTCTCTCTCTCTCTCTCTCTCTCTCTCCCTCTCTTTCTCTCTCTCCTCACACACGTTATCATGTGTGTGTCTGTTTGGGTTCATGCTTTCATGCCCCAGCACATGTACAGTATTTCCCATATAATACACAGTTAGCCGAGGATGCTAGTGAGCTCTGGATCTCAGTGAGCCATTTAGCAGGAAAGTCAGTGATTGGGTGATTGTAGAACCAAGGCCTGGCTGATTGGTTCAGGGTAGTCATATGAGGGTCAGAACAGAACATATGGGGTGAAGCTCTTTAGACACACATGATGGATGGACTCTGCTGCTGCTGGACAGGAGGTCATCCAGATGTTGGTAACAAGCTGTTGTCACTGGCAGGAATGGCAGTTTAGCAGGTATTTGAGTAGAGGTGGATCCACACTGTCATTGTGTGTATCCCTGCTTGTACATGCTTATACTTTAATATACAGTGGGTACGGAAAGTATTCAGACCCCTTTAAAATTTTCACTCTTTGTTTCATTGCAGTCATTTGCTAAAATCAAAAAAGTTTTTTTTATTTCTCATTAATGTACACCCAGCACCCCATCTGGACAGATGGGGTGCACATTTTTGCAAATTTACTAAAAAAGAAAAACTGAAATATCACATGGTCATAAGTACTCAGACCCTTTGCTCAGTATTGAGTAGAAGCACCCTTTTGAGCTAGTACAGCCATGAGTCTTCTTGGGAATGATGCAACAAGTTTTTCACACCTGAATTTGGGGATCCTCTGCATTTCTTCCTTGCAGATCCTCTCCAGTTCTGTCAGGTTGGATGGTGAACGTTGGTGGACAGCCATTTTCAGGTCTCTCCAGAGATGCTCAATTGGGTTTAGATCAGGGCTCGGGCTGGGCCAGTCAAGAATTGTTCCGAAGCCACTCCTTTGTTATTTTAGCTGTGTGCTTAGGGTCATTGTCTTGTTGGAAGGTGAACCTTCAGCCCAGTCTGAGGTCCTGAGCACTCTGGAAGAGGTTTTCTTCCAGGATATCTCTGTACTTGGCTGCATTCATCTTTCCTTCAATTGCAACCAGTCGTCCTGTCCCTGCAGCTGAAAAACACCCCCATAGCATGATGCTGCCACCACCATGTTTCACTGTTGGGATTGTATTGGGCAGGTGATGAGCAGTGCCTGGTTTTCTCTTTCACACATACCACTTAGAATTAAGGCCAAAAAGTTCAATCTTGGTCTCATCAAACCAGAGAATCGTATTTCTCATAGTCTGGGAGTCCTTGTGTTTTTTGGCAAACTCTATGCAGGCTTTCATATGTCTTGCACTGAGGAGAGGCTTCTGTCTGGCCACTCTGCCATAAAGCCCCGACTGGTGGAGAGCTGCAGTGATGGTTGACTTTGTGGAACTTTCTCCCATCTCCCTACTGCATCTCTGGAGCTCAGCCACAGTGATCTTTGGGTTCTTCTTTACCTCTCTCACCAAGGCTCTTCTCCCGCGATTGCTCAGTTTGGCTGGACGGCCAGGTCTAGGAAGAGTTCTGGTCGTCCCAAACTTATTCAATTTAAGGATTATGGAGGTGCTGTGCTCTTAGCAACCTTGAGTGCTGCAGAACACAGCTAAAATAACAAAGGAGTGGCTTCGGAACAATTCTTGACTGGCCCAGCCCGAGCCCTGATCTAAACCCAATTGAGCATCTCTGGAGAGACCTGAAAATGGCTGTCCACCAACGTTCACCATCCAACCTGACAGAACTGGAGAGGATCTGCAAGGAAGAATGGCAGAGGATCCCCAAATCCAGGTGTGAAAAACTTGTTACATCATTCCCAAGAAGACTCATGGCTGTACTAGCTCAAAAGGGTGCTTCTACTCAATACTGAGCAAAGGGTCTGAATACTTATGACCATGTGATATTTCAGTTTTTCTTTTTTAATAAATTTGCAAAAATTTCTACATTTCAGTTTTTTTCTGTCCAGATGTGGTGCTGAGTGTACATTAATGAGAAATAAAATGAACTTTTTAGATTTTAGCAAATGGCTGCAATGAAACAAAGTGTGAAACATTTAAAGGGATCTGAATACTTTCCGTACCCACTGTATAACTACTACTTTTGTGTTGACCCTAACCCCTAATGCTGTGTTAGTTGAGTTATCAATAATAACAACATCTTTAGCCATGTTGACCTGGTGTCACACTGCTTATTTGATAAATAGAGAGAGAGGGAGAGGAGAGAGAGAGAGATGTTGGCTATTTACACAAAATAATTTTTTTTTTATTTCTAGATAACCAAGTCTCTGTCAGGACCAATGGGGGCTAAGGACATCAAAATATTCCATACTGTGGCTGTTATGAATGTTTCTCAATATCTGATAATATGTTTTGTTTGTCAATTCACCTCTCACTCTCCAAAACAGGTCCTTCCCTCTAACAATATTTTGTGGCAATCAATTGAAAAGATGGAGTCAGCAATGTGCATGAAATTCACCATAGCAAATACGAAATTGATTCAACGTCTTTGTGTGCTTATAAATAGAACGTGCCCAATGAAAACTCGTGAAAAACGAACCTGCCGCTATCACTGGGCAAAACAGACCTTTAAAAATACCTGTAACACGAATCGTGTAACACGAACATGGCTTCTGAAGAAATAGACTTCATTAGAAAACTAAACAAAACAGGGCTATTTTCTCTCTCCCTTTGTTTTCCCGAAAACTCCCTTGATTTTCCTGAAATGTACACTTCTTTCATTCCTCAGGTTTAACTCATATGAATGAAGATCAATGATC
>OMKQ01099138.1:0-23575 GCA_900302335.1 Phycis phycis
GTGACACCCAGGAGTCAGCGTGGCCGGGAATACCACAGCGAGACGGAGACGGAGCCCAGAACACTTGTTCAGGCCCTCAGCGGTTCAGCTGGCCAGCTTCTAATTCCAGCTCCTCCTGGGCCACACAGAGGATCACCTCGTCAGAGCCTCAGCGCTTTACCAAAATAAAAGGGACCGTGTCCATTTACCAAAGTAAACGCTACTATTGGTTCACACGAGGAGAAGTTAAGTACTGTGTGTTACCCAAGTAAGAAGCAACAATAATAATATTGTAGAACACAAATTACATGAACACTTCAGCACTTGCACAATGGCCGGCAACATCATGCATGGATCTTTACTTTCTTCATCTTTTCTTCAATACCACTTTTGTGCTTTTTGCATGGTGCACGGTGCTGAAAACGAACGCCCTTTGACTCGTCGTGATGCAGCAGCCTCCATGTGACGCGTGTCAATGGTCAACTGCTTGGAAGTTAATCATTTCGTCGCCCCATCCTCGCCACCCACACGTTCTCATTGAATATGTACACAGCTTCCTCCCTGTACGTTCCCACCAGGCGTGGAACCCGAACCTTGGAGATCACACCAATTAAAGTGCCGCGGACCGCGCTCTGCTCTGAGCGGTTGTGCCGCGTGACGCCAACCGCAAAAACACAGAGTTGTCTGCAGGTTTTTGCCGTGCTGGCACGTTTGCCTGACCTTTTTTCCGCAACGGCGCCATAGATCATCTTAACACGGCCAGGGGTGTAATAAGGAAGGACAAAGGGACTTTGCCTCCGGAGTGAAGGTCACAGGTCTTGTGATGTTCTGTGTTCGTACCAGACAGCCGCCGCCACCGCCGCCGCGATCACAAGGGACCCGTTGACGACCAGAAGGTAACTCTGTGTTGAATGAGAACCACTTTGGTCAAATGCATGTCGTTTCGCTTCGTGTTGAATTAGGTTTTAATGAGGCTTTTCTTTTTTTTGTCTTTGTGTTTTCGACGCAATCTATTACGCAATATATTCGATATCCTCTTGCTTGCGACTGCCTTTTATGTTTAGAATTTTATGACTGCTATTATCAGACAAATGTACCCAATGTACTGTAAAAAAAAAACCACCTCAACATTGGTGAAACAGTATCATGAATACTTGTGCAACTGAGTTGAGTTGATTTATTATTATTATGATATGATACGTAGACATTAGAGACAGTAATGAAATGTCCATGCATGTGAACTGGTCCCCAAAGAAGCTACCTAAAGCTTATGCTAGGGGGCCATGACAGGCACAAAGAGAGGGTGTGACCTACATATAATTCCTCACGGACATCTCGTTCATGCTACAAGTAGTGGGAGATCCCAGATACGTTATCAATACAAATACGCTTAACAGATTTTTCTGAAGGTTTGAGGACTGCACAAGTATGGCGACGCACTCGTGCGCCTGTTGTGCTTTGCGAATGATTGCACACTTGCACACTTGCTCATCAGGCGTGCCACACTGCGGGTGTCCCTGCGCCCCCTGTTCCCCCACCCAGCAGGCCATGGCGATGAAGAGCTGCCTGCGGCGCACGCAGTCCCTGAAGTCCGTCGCGTCGACGCGGGACCACGCGCCCATCTGGGCGGAGGGGCGGTGCGGAGCGGCCCGCGACGCGTCCGTGTCCCAGCTGGTCGCCAGGTGAGCGAGAGGGAGGATTCCGTCCGAGCACCCTGATATTTTGAATACGGAGGTTGTTGAATGTGTTTCGAGATGCATCCTGCATTCAACCCCCCCCCCAAGCCCCCGTTCTATACTTAAGTATATTATGTAATTTCCACTTACCTTAAAGCTACAGTCAGCAATATTTGTTCGCTCCACTTTGTCAATCATTTTGAGTTTGTTTGAGTCTCAATGCATTCGCATCTTTTGCCGAACGCATGAGAAAAATGCCGTTGCCGGCTATCGTGATGTTTGTCCATTTGACAGGTACCAAAGCACAGTGGAGGTCGGCACGACCATTAAAGTCACCCGAGTTGATTATTCACAAACCAAGCTAAAGCTTGCCCACCAAGAGGTAACGACTCACTGTCCATGTCGACGTTCCTTTGAAACCGACGACGGCGCGCGAGACACGCACAGAACCGTCCGGATGTGCTGCGAGGCAGTCGCAGCTGATGAGTCTCTCTTTGCTTTGTCAGACCAAAACAGCAAAATCCGCGGCAGCTTCTTCCCAGGCGAGTCTGCAGCATGAGAGCCAGGCGGAGTCGCCGCCAAAGAAGGCCGGCGAGAGGGAGCGGTCTCCCCCTCGCACCACGAGCAACCTGACTCGCAGCAGGTCCATGGGCAGCCTCCGGGACTGCTCCGGCAGCGTCAGGGCCCTGAAGGACCTGTTTGAGGCGAAGAAGGACACGCGGCAGGAGAGCCAGCGCACCGCCAGGGAGGAAAACCGGGCTCCGCCACCCGGAGCCAAGATGGCGGATGGCGCCGTGGGGGTGAATGGACGCGCGGGATGGAGGGAGGCCCCGCGGAAGAAGGCCGATGCCGGCGGCCACGCGGACGGCGATGCTGAGGCTGATGATGCCAGCGGTCATGCCAACACAAAGGAGCAGGAGGTAACGGAAACGTTTGTCTTTGAAAACTTTAAGATTGATGGCATAGGCTATAATCAAATGCACAATATAATAATGTCATAAAATATGAATCATTCGTAATATTTTTGATCTTTGTATCTCTCATCAGTAACAATACTTTATTTTTTAATTGTATATTTTCAGGTGGTTAAGCAAAAAGGAATGGACAGAGAAAAGGGAAAATCAATTGGCGGCATTGACTTTGAAAAAATTGCTGCATCCCACTACGGTAAAATCTAACAAAGACTCTTACAGCCGTATGATTGAGGGACTGATGGATTCAGAACAGAGCAGAGCAGAGTGGATATCTTTTTTTAAATCTCATTTCGTATGTGAACAGGATTTGAATTTGCCCCACTTCCAGTCCCTCGGTAAACAGTTTGTCAAGCGTGTGCAACATTTGTCTTAAATTAAAAGGTAGGCATCGTTCTATCGTTCTCTCGCAGGGCCAAATCTTTCAGTTTCCATCGCCTACCATCACCTATCAATTGTGGTTTCATCAACAATTGAGGATGAATCAGATTGCTAAACGGTCAACAGGAAGAGCTTCGGGAACTGACGCGTCACAGTTTTGGCTGGTGCGCGGTGATTGACGCGGCCTGCTGCTGGCCTGCTGGGCCAGTCACCATGACACAAATAGCCGGGTCCCTTCTCGCTACAGAGAGCACGCTGCAGGGGACTATATCAGGGTCAGCTCTCCCCACATCAGACATGACTAGAAAGACATAGACGTTACGAGAGAGGGAGAAAGCCGGGCCATGCCAGAGTGTTCTATAGCGCGACAGAGTAGTGTACTGTAAGGCTCAACAAACCCCCCGCCTTTGAAGTTTCATTTAACGGACATATAATATATACTCATAAGTGGATACGTTTGCACGGGTTTGAAGCAAGCCAGGAAGACAGGGACTGGAAAGCTGTTTATCTCTGTGAGTACTCAGGATATTGGTCGGTTCGCAGTTGGTTCCCAGAAAGCAATGGGGAATAATGTTTTTTTTTTACATTTAACACGTATTTCTACAGCATATATATATATGTGTGTGTGATTATATTACTTACTATTTTATATTCATCATGTATAGTGTAAATAGTTAGCTTGATGTGAAATTGACATTGTGTGAGCCCAAAAAGTCCTAACATATCAGTGTGTTGAAATTGATAATAAGGAATACAAACTTGTGGTTAGTCTGACATCCTTAAGATTTGACCTACATATTCCAGCTAACAGGAACTAGTGGGTCTTTTGTTGTCTGGCGACCGTCTTAATCTATTTTGTACATGATTTCTATTTAGAACGGATAGAAGACAATTATTTCTCTACTACAATGTAGAGATAGAAAGTGTGTTTACATTGCATCGCTATAAATCAGGTTCAACTGGCCTGGGGTGGTGATTTCTTATCCTGCTTAGACTATGTGTGTGTGTGTGTGTGTGTGTATGCGTGCGTGTGTGTGTACGTGTGTGTGTACGTGTGTGTGTGTGTGTAGTGTGTGTGTGTGTGTGTGTGTGTGTGTGTGTGTGTGTGTGTGTGTGTGTGTGTGTGTGTGCGTGTGTGTCTGTGAGACAGAGAGAGAGAAAGAGAGAGAGAGAGAGAGAGAGAGAGAGAGAGAGTAAAAAGAGTCGGGTGTCTCCCTGCCTACACCACAAGTGGCACACATTTATAACTCGCCCTTGTGACAGCTGTTAAGAATCAACGGCCAAATAAAATAATAACTATTGACATAACATTTCCAGCGGCTCCCGTTGGCTAATGCCCGTGTACTGACGGGAATCCAAGTGACTCAGCGGAACCCCAGTGGATTCACTTAAGTCCTTTACTCGGTCCCGGGTGAAATACTTTTGCTCAGCTGGGAGTTATTTCACACACACACAAAAAAAAAAACCGTTTCGCTAGACAAATGTCATCTGGTCACGTGTGGCCGACACCATCGCTGAAAATATCCCCCTCTCTGATGCGCTAACACGAGGCAGCTGCCCGCTCGCGTTTGATGTGAAGTGGCCCTGGATCTCTTCACCCGCAGTTTAGTCTGCACCGCGCTTCAAAGGCGAAAACAAGCGACGGCGTTAGCGTCGCTGTTTGCGGCGGAATTCATGACGCAACATTCGTGGTCACTTCTGTTGTCAGCGTTCATGTTTTTCCTCAGCGTTCATGTTTTTCCTCAAAGGCAATGACACCGCTCAGTGTAGCCCCACACTTTGAAGTACACGGCGATGTGTGTAAAGTCTGAGGTGATCTCTGTAATAACCTACGTTTCCGGATGTTCTCTAGATGATAAGACAAGCTCCTTCAGCTATACCAGCGAGACGCCACCCATTTCGGTGAAAGCCATATCTGCTCTTTACCTGTCCCAGACAAGGGCTGCGGAACAGCGAAGGAGCAATAACCGCCTTGTAAGTGGGGATTTGAAGTGTAAATGTGGGATATCTGATGGGGGGATGGGACAGGGTAGTCTAGTGGTTAGGGTGGTTCGTTCCCAGTTGAAAGGTTCTGGGCGTGTCCAGCCTCCTTGTAGACATCCCTGGGCAAGATGGCCTGTTCATTAACAAATGTGGGATATCTGATGGGGGGATGGGACAGGGTAGTCTAGTGGTTAGGGTGGTTCATTCCCAGTTGAAAGGTTCTGGGCGTGTCCAGCCTCCTTGTAGACATCCCTGGGCAAGATGGCCTGTTCATTAACAACATGTATCTTAAAACAAATCCGTTTGAATGAAAGCTGAATAGTAATTTTTTTGCTCAATGCCTTATGTAGTACATGTTTGTATAGCCCAGTTAATGTATATTTCAACATTATTCTCATTGTACACATTATGTATGCTACATATGTGCAACATTCCTGCGTTGTAGTAAATTATCTTTCAAAAAGTTAATTCAGTATTATGAGAGGCTGATTAGGTTTCTCTGTTCAAAAAATGTTCTACAGATAAGTGTGATGAATGCGATGGGGGAAAATTGATTATTGATTTCTTACAGGTAAAAGATCAATCTGAATGTGCAAAGCGAACTAAACCAATCAAGGTAAGCAAAATTCTATGTTTTGGAATTCAGCATGGTAATATATCGTGGGCACTTCAAGTTTTCAAGTTTTCAAGTTTTCATACTTAATACAGGAACTGGGTGTTTTTTCACACTAGCAGCTTTCAGCACAACAGCATAACATTACAATAACTGCATGTGTACGATGTGTAAGAAGATACTGATTAGTTTCAACATCATGACGGATGTGACATTTCCACGTTATACTGAGCATACTGGGCATGTGATGGAGTTCTAACGCTGGCACTTGGCATTTGGCATTCCTCTCCGAGTTGGCATGGTAACGTAGAAACGTGACTCAAGATCCCTCGCATGGTGCTCTCATGATTGATTACAAAGATAACACATGACGGACACTGACACAATTGTTTTGCTGTTCAGTCAAGATGGCCGAGGACTTTGAAAGAACAAAAGACATTCTGGCTCCACCACGTTGGGATGGCCTCGGGCCAAGTGGGTGTGGGGGAGATCCCTCCGGGGGGCATGTCCAAACACCCAACATGCCGTCGCACGCCTCCAAATTATTGTTGCACCAGAAGCGGCAGAAATGTGAGCTGAGGAGACTCCTCAAGCACACTGACCCAGAGCTGAAGACCCTGGACGGGGTGATGGACGAGGAACTAGCTGAGTTTCTGAGTCTAGAGACAGCTGGAGAAAACGGATACGAGGGAGAGGTCATCTCTAGAAGGCAGATGTTTGAAAACAGTGCAATGAGCAACCACCAGGGCAAGCACACGCCCGGCAAGCTCACAGCAGAGGGACCAGCTGAAGGAGGAGAAGTCACGCAAACATCTGCCCTGTTTGAGCGGCCAAGGGCAAAGCTTCAAGGAGATAGCGCCAAGGTCACAATGGAGGTTGCCGAAGGACACAGAGGTCCTGAGCTCAACTCAGACGGTGAGGAACAGATGGCTAGAGTAGATGTTCGGTCCACCAGGAGGATGTTTGAGAGGCAGTCGTTGGACACAAGTCCAAAAAAGTTCAAAAGCAAATTGCGGGACACAGCTGCGGGACAGATGCAAGACCAGAAGATGAAGAATGACATATGTAGAAAAGAGAATAAGCACAAAATCCAAAGCAGTGCATGCATCAATGAATTCTCTGAAAATCCGAATCATGACGAAGCCACTTATGAGAACCAGTGCACAACCTTCAATACTTCGCAATGTCAGTCAACTTCTATAGAAGTCCATAGAAGTGCAAGTCTATTTCAAAACAATCCTTTCATAGCAACAAACATGGAGAGAGAACAATCCCATAAGGCCAACACTCAAAACAACACCTCATCCAACAGTGACCTAACCGAAGCCAGCAGAGCAACTGAGAGCTCAATCACTGCTAATGTAAAAAACAGAGCCCATCTCTTTGACTCAATGCCGTTTTATAAGATCCAGCACCAAAACAAGGAGGAAATTGAAACAATAGTGGAGAGAATTAATGAAACACTAAATTCCCTCTATCATTTTAGTGTGATTCATTCACATGGGTCTATCATTGAAGTGAATGAGACTATGCTAGCAAAAAAGGCTAACTATCTTCTCTCCCAAAGCGGACCAAAGGTAAACTCAGATGATGTAGCTGAAGGTGGTGCTCAGAACTTCATTCTGCAGCTGCTGCCACGGGCAAAGCTGAAGACTCAAGTCATTTATCTGAAGGAAGATAGCCAAGGAAATGTGGAGTCTACCATCGTTGACTCCCCTGTCTACCAGCGTCAGTTCACCCCCAACCAAGATGTAGAGTTTAAAACGGCCAATGTGGTACAGCTCATAGAAGATATGCTTGCCCAGGACAACTCATTCAGTAAGGGAGTGATTATTCAAGAGGATGAGAATGGATATTCTGACATCACTGTTTATTCCCTCTATAATTATGTGGATGGAAATGTGAAAACATACTGTCCTCCCCAAGGCCATTCTACGATGCAAAACAGAGTAGAACATACAGTGGACAAGGATTTAAAAAACGACATCCAAGATATTAAAAAGGGAGATGTTAAATCAACTATAAGCTGCCTCTTGGCATCAAATGAGGATCGAGTTGTCACAGAATCATTCAGACCTGATGTCCAGATGAAAGGAAATGTGAAACTATTCAGGGACTGCATTGAGAAGGGGGATTATGAGTATTTGAAAACTCTTAATGCAGAGCCCACAGAGCAAGAACAATCAGTCCTCATGGCAACTGATGGTGAAATAGGTAGGCATCAACCAGCTGCAGGTGGTTTAGAGCAGCCGACAGTAGAAATAAATGCACAGCCAAACAAGCCGAAACAACTGACCCATGATGATGTTGACCACTCAAACATGTGTAAAGACATAATTGATGAAGAAAGGACATCTTTTGACAAATGTGACAATGTCACCTCCTCAGGTCAGGTGCCAATAATCCTGAGTGAGTCTAACACTCAACAACAACAGAAGATGTGTGACTTCAGGGTGGTGCCACAAAGGTCAACTCTATGTGCCAATATACAGGGGGAGGACATGATCCTTAAAGCTGAGTTAGTTGAGGCTGTAGATGATGAAGATGCAATCTCCATCCTTCAAGCTGCAATCCATAGCCTTCGACAAGCTACACTTGATGCTAAGGCTCTACACCGTGCAACACTAGAGAAGGAACAAGCATTAAGTCAAGAAAACTCAAAGCAACAGATAACTTCTAGTAAACAATCCGATCTTAAGACTGTAGAAATGCAACCAGGACTTGGTCAAAGGAATAAGCAAGATGAAAATATGTGCTGTGAAAGAGAACCACCTACATCAGAATCCAGCATTACCACAAAACATGAGTCAGAAGGACAACACAAGCATATGAGATCTGCAGACCTGCAGTCCCAAGAAAAGCATTGTACTGATATTGGGGCTGACCGAATATCAGTCGATCCCCAGATAGATCGCGTGGAAGCTGTGACTATGTCAGTGCAAAGTTCTGCAACAAAAAGCCAAGAGGAAGACAGTGAAATGGTTGGTAGTCTTCAAGCAGCCTTAGATTCCTTGGAAAGGTCAAGTGTTAATGTAAGCAGAGGCGATTTCAGAGCAGCCATGATATACAAAACATCCAGCAAATCAAATAAAAAACAAACACAAAAGGTGGATGAGGCATCCTCTAATAAGGCCACGGAAATACAGTTTAGCTCTACAACAGAATCTAAACCAAAACCATGTGAATCAATTAGTCCTGTTGCAGTGGTCAATCTGGCCACCAAAGGTGTGGATGGAGTAAATGCTGAATTAGCCCCTCCAGATAAAACCACCAAAGATCCAGAAATCCACAGCACCTCAAAAAACAATAAGGGGCCTGTTGGTGCTAAACCACCCATTCTGCCTAAACCTGAGCATTTAAGGGTGAAAAATCCTCATGAGCAGCCAACTGGTCCAGCACATCTTAGGGATGATATAGATGACAGTACTCTGGTTGCTGAGATAAAAATGCATTGTAAGGAAGAGCAACGTCTTGGGGTATCAATGCCAAGCAGTGATGTGCCCAGGAAGGGTATGTCTGTGAAAGCCACAGATATAAATTCAAGTGGTGCTGATTCTGAAAAACCTCAAGTATCCGAGAAAGTGGTTGAAACTAGTATAGATCACAAATTACAAACGAAAAATCCAGTGGAGATAAATATGATGGAGGTAGATGAGGAGAAAATCGACTTCCATAAGTCACTGAAGAAATTTGACCAAGTAACTGCTGTTTCTGTGAAAACTGCCCCCGCCAAGCCAAAAAGATTGAGAGCAAACAAAAAGGACGTCACCATACCCAAACAAACATCTGTGGAAAATGTGGAGCCCATGCAACAACATGCATGTCTGTCACACAGTGAGTCCAATAAGTGTGACCCCCTTTTTGACAACAGCATCGCCACCAGTGATCGGAAACAAAGAAGCCAAGTTGTGATGCGAGAAAGGAAAGTGAAAATAGAGACAGAGGAGGAGAGGCGCCTGAGGCTGTCCGTTCATATGGATGAGATCGTCAGAGGGAACATCACCGCAGCCATGGAGATATTTGATCATTTGCGAAAACAAGAAGAACTGCGGGATATTCTTAATAGAGTTGAAGAAATCGAGCAGGACACCAGTGATGTGGACGTTGGGGCTCTCAGAGGGATATTTGAGAATGTGCCAGCCTGGGTTGTGGGGGCTAAGCACAAGAAGGAAAAACCAGCAACGGTAGAACAGCCCGTTGAAAGGGCATTATCAATTAAACATGATGCTAAAGGCACGTCATCAATGGCACATGTTTTTGGAGATCTTGAACGAGCAAGCGAGGAAATCATGAACCTAAAGGACCAGACCTTGGCTAGACTTCTTGACATTGAGGATGCCATAAAGAAAGCTCTGTATTCTGTTTCAACTTTGAAATCAGATTCAGACATTACAGGTTTATCAGGCCTGTTCAAAGAGTCTTTGGGGAAAGCGCACGGTTCAACAACACCTGGCAACATAAGGAAAATTAGCATTGGATCAAGCAAAACGAAGACTCTTCAGCAACAAGAAAGCCCTATTACTACTGCTACAAGCAATGTGGGTGCTTCATATCACCAGAATCATGAAGCAGACATGGCCTGTGGAAAACAGAGAGCCAGTCCTCCATGCTCTCCTGCCTTCATCTCTATTGAGTCTGCAGTGAGAAAGAACGAAGATCCACAAACACAAACAACCATGACCATGAAGTGTCCCGCCTGTCAACATAGCCCTAAGACTGAAGAGAAATCCTGGACCACCACAAGCCTAAAATGCGACTGTCCAGCTTGCCACAAAACAGGGGATTCTAGAAATGGAGTTAGGAAGCTATCAAGCGACTTGCATAAGTGTCCATCCAATAGCCCCTTTACACCGGGCCGTAAGGTCAGCGTGATTGAGGTGCAGACCGACCCAAAGGGGAACAGTGTAGTGGGCACCAAGACAGTTACTGATAACTTTGAGAGGAAAGATGAGCTAGGCAACCTATTTTACTCGACCAAAATGTCCACGGTTGTGACTTCTGAGACAGATACCATGACATCCATGGGCCAAACGAGTCCAGCCACCAATCAAGTCACCACATATCCAGAGGTCCTGCTTCCCATTAACAGTAGACCCTGATTTTAAAGATGATGAATGTACAAAATCCAGTCACAAATAATGTAGTCAGGTTATCCGATATCCAAAAGTCTTTATTCCTATTAAAAGTTGCATTGATCTTAAAGACTAGAAAAACATGTGATGTACATAGATGTTTGTGACTCATAAAAGATGAACATTTGTTATTTCTCGTGGTCATACAGTAGGTTGCATTGTATTTGCAATTCAGTATGTCTGTTTATTTATTGTTTCACAGGTTTATTTGTTTACTTTTTAGGAAATAGTAACTTTTGTAATTTATGTTTTTGACTATATTTGAAAAGATTTTTTAATTGTTGGGTTTACCCTTGATTGTTGTTAGTTATAGGTGATCTATTTTCGTATCATGCATGCTCTTTTCATCCCTCGACAGTTTCGACCATCTAGTCAAGAAAATTGTTCAGCTTGCTTGAAACCTGTTTATCCAATGGAGAAAATTGTGGCAGACAAACACATTTTTCACAAAAATTGTTTCTGCTGTAAGCATTGCAAGAAAACACTAAGGTGAGGTAATGGGCACAGTACTCAATACTATAAACAAGCAAAGTGTAAGATAGACAAATTCAACATTTTTACTTAATCAAGTAATTAAGTATTGTAAAGTAATTACTTTATGATAAGTTCAAGGCTATTATATTCAAGGCTTTAAAGGATAGAGAAGGATAACTCCATATAGCTCCAATCATATTGAGTCAACTTTTAATCCAGAAAATCTACCTTTGTTGGACTTTCTCATTGCAATTATTTACATTGTACATATAATTGAGGCTTTACATTTACTTTAATGAAATCTAATAATGAATAATTCAACTAAATCACAATGAATGTTTTTTTGGAATAAAGAGAGTCATCAGTTACCAAAGCTAAATCTGTGTTCTCAGTGCAGACAGTTCAGTCCTACTTAATGAAGATACTTAACTATAGGTTACTGACTACCTGTGTCCTATTGTAGCATGCGAAGTTACACCCATCTGCATGGCAGCTACTACTGCATATTTCACTACCAGCAGCTGTTTAAGAGGACAGGAAATTACGACGAGGGCTTTGGTCACGCGCAGCACAAGGACCGATGGCTCCTGAAGACCACCGTCGATGACTCTGAGGTGTAGCATGTGATTCTGTCATCGTCGTCATGGTGCAATACAAGCACAAAGCAGCGTCATGGTAATTATGATCTAATTCATGGTACATCATGGTAATTATGGTGCGTCAATGCATCAAACAAAATATACTTCATTGCATTTATTAACTTTAAAAAGGCTGACATGATGGTGACCATGAAAACAGCATGGGTTGATTCAGCTGTTAGAGACTCCACGTGAAGCTCAGTTAACACAATTAATGACGTTTAGGTCGTCTGAACAACTCACTTGCAGAAACATCTAAATGATCGTTCTTCAGTCTGCACATGATTTTCATTGTGATGAGTGTGATGTTTGTTGTAAGAATTCATTTTTTTCTGTTCCTATTCGAAATCCTCCAGAGAGGATTGTTTTGTCAATCTTAACAAGATATATTTTTTACAGTATGTCTTAATAAACTTGCAGATTTAAGTTCATTTATATGAAATCAATAACATTTGGGAATACAATTAACAAAACCATAGATTTCTTTTCAGACAAATTGTTTTCCAGTGACATAATTTCCTTTCACAGTTCAGCACCAGAACTCCCATCTGATCGGTTTCTTGAAAAAAAACAGAAATAGAAAATGTAATAATGGCATATTTAAATTTTGTATTTCTGTTTAAATAAAGGGTTATATTTTTACCAACACACTACTATCACTTTTTCCCAATTTTGTATTCCTTGCTTAAGGCCTACAGGTAGACTGCGGCAGACATTGGGGTTCGAACCCACAACCGCGTGCTAACTCCATTCCATTCCATAATCTCCATTGTTGTAAAAACCCACAGGTGGACTGACCCTTGTTCAGTGTGGTCCTGAAGTTCCATATTGTGGGTCTCGGGCAGCAGAAAGCAGAGGATCCCCGCTATTAAGGGAATGGAGCCGTACAACACCATAGGGATGGCAGAGTGGTAGACCTCCAGTAGCCTGATGAGAGGGGCCACCACGCCCGCCAAACGAGCACAATTGTAGTTCAGAGACACCCCACTGTGCCTGCCAGGGACAATAGACACCATGAAAGTGAATGTAAATGATTAGAGACATTTATTTTGTAGCGCTAATACTTTATACTGAGGGTGACATTGATTTTAAAGTACAAGTAAGCACTCCCACAAGCCCACTACACCAGTGGTTCTCAACTGGTGGGTCCCGACCCAAAAGTGGGTCGCGGGCCTTTGTCCGGGCAAAAAAAAATCTTAAGAAAAAAATCCTGTGCTTTTATTTTGAAGAGGATGTTTTATGCAGCGGAGTGCCGTCTATTTTCTATTGCCTGAATAAGTGACTAAATCATTTAACAGTACAGTTACTGAAGTGTTATGTTATGTTAAATACATTTGAGGAGTTGAAAATGTTCCTTGATTTGGGTCGCGGCTCGTCATTAAGAGGTGATGGTGGGTCCTGAAGCCGGACCAGTTGAGACCCACTGCACTACACAATCAACAGAAATCCACACTACGCTTCGTTGTACAGCCAGGAAGTTGCTCTACAATAGCCACACTCCCATTCACTCTATAACCACTTCTAGCTGCACTACACTTAAGGCTTCTGGATGTATTTTTGTGGTGGCTTACCTTACAATAGTGGGGTATACCTCAGCAGTGTAAATATAGAGGACGGAATAGGAAGCATTAGTTCCAAACTTCCCAAGTGAAACGATGATTGTCCGAGCCACGGGAAAGTCTGGGGGAACAAAAAGAATCACGATGCATGGCATATCACTGTGCATTCAGCTGATGTTAGCATGCAGACGGTTTGGCTAATGGCTACCATTTGGAATCCCGAGCATCACAAGGCAAGCAGTGCCAGCAAAGAACAACGTCGCAGCTTGATATTTTTTCCTCCCAAAGTACTCAATGACTGCAATGCTGACCACACATGCAAGACAGTCTACAAGGCCAAATATGAACTGAGTGAGGTGGATATCCAGGCCGAATCTGCCAACATTGAGGCTTATTCCATAGAACACCAGACTCGTTGCAAACCTAGGAACAGAGGTGAGGTTACAGGGTAAAATTAAAATCGACAAAAATAATGATCGCATGCATGTACATTTAACTGTAACGCAAAGGTTCACTGTCATGATTTTCAATATTGTTTGAAGGACTTGTTCTGGTGACTTTTCATACAGTAAGAAATTATTGCTGCCAATACCTTCTTACTGTATTGGCAGCAATTAAATGTTTCACCTTCTTATGACAAATGTACTCTTTGTAAGTCGCTTTGGATAAAAGCGTAATGCCCTAAATGTAAATGTAAATGAGTCATACTCACCACAAAAAGCTCATGATGAGAACACGCTGTCTTAAATATGACACCCTGAAAAGGTCTAAAAGACCTTGGGATTTTGTGGTGTTCTCAGTCTCCAAATCGGTCTCCAACTAAACAAGGAAACAATCAATGTTGTTTTTGATGTCTACCAAGCATAATATTGACCGTGGAAGTGTTTGCTGCTGGAGGAAATACATGTGTGGCATAGGTAGCTGACCTCTTTCAGCACGGCTTCAGAGACCGTTCTTCCATTCACCCTGGCTGCCCTCAGAACCTCCTTCCGCGCCTCCTTCACCCTCCCCTGGGTCATAAGCCAGCGGGCTGATTCAGGCAGGAGCCTGGGAGGTCATACAGGTCAAACAAAACCAAATCTTACCAAATCACAAGTCAACTTATCAATTGATGTAGCGCGATACGACATGATAAGGATGATGAAGAAGAAGCTGTTGTGATATGATTCTGATGAGTATGATACACTGCAGGACAGAGGGGGGCGACAGACCAGTATCCGACTAGTAGCACCAGGAGCAGGAGGCCTGAGAACACCAGGTGTAGAATCCTCCAGTCACGTGCTAAATAGGCCACGCCTGACAAGATGATCACTCCGACGGAAAAAAAGCAGAGTGCAGAGATGGTGATGAAGCCCCGCTTGGAGATGCAGGTCCACTCCGCCCCTTCGAAACAAGAGCACACAATACTGAATATCAGGGTCCTCTGTACAGTGTATGTGGGTCCAGACAGACAATAGCATTCTTAATGGAAAAAAAAGTATTTAGTAGTATAAACAAATAAAAACAAGAATTTGATTTTACTGATTAATTAAAGGTGTAGCAATAAGGTGTGCAGAATTTATTGGCATCTATTTGAAAATACTCGAAATGTAATATAATATGTATATATAGAAGTATATTTTAAGTAGTGTACTGTATATCCCATGAAAATAAGAATCAAATTTTCATTTCCTAACTCTGCCATGTTTCTGCAAATGGCTTTAGAGAAGACATGTTTTCAATCAACGATCATAATCACTTGAACGTGAACTACGACTTATATCCTAAAATAACTACATACAATTTACACGTTCACCGAGGAACCTCATTACTTGACCCTTGGCTACTCGATGATGTCATAGACGCTGATGTCATTTTACGTTCATTGTGCAGGAAAGGCCACCAGCTTCTCCTATGTTATTTTAAAGGGAGAAGTGAGGGGGGGGGGGGGGGGGATTCAGTTTGTTGCAATCTGCAACCTCAGATGCCACAAAAGCCACCGATAATTTACTCATCAATGATGACTGTAATTAATAATGCAGAATTAATTTGATATCTTCCTAGTGACCTGCACGTAAAAAAACTAAAACAGACCGGTGGTCTGCTTACCTAAGACCAAAATATTGAGCAAAACGCCAGAAACGATGGCGGCCGCCACGAATCGCAGAGCCATGTAGACAAAGATGTTTGGTGAGAAGGCAGAGGCCACGCCGAACACCAGCTGGAGACACATCGTGACCAGCACCAAATTACGACGTCCAAACCTGCAGAAAATAAACAAACAAACAACGGATTCACAAATAATGGAATAATGGAAATATTGTGTATGCTAAATCTTTTTTTCTTTTTCAATGTCATGATGGCAGGACAGGAGCAGGACCCATGGGGAGTCTAAATACCTTTCAGCCAGTGCACCAAACACCACCCCTCCAACCAGAAATCCTGCCATGAAAACGGACTGTGTTGCCACGTTTAACCAACTGTTGTCACACACTAGATTAAACTAAGCAAGGGGAAGATGGGGAAAAAATACAATTACATTCATATAAAACAAACCGCACTCCCAACAAACAACACAAGTCTGCAGAATAATTTGTGCTTGAACGTCACAGGGTGGCCAGTCATTTAAGTAGGGTGCCCACACCTATTTAAGTAGGGTGCCCACACCTTGGCTGTACCCTGCCTCACTGTACCTACAAATCGACAGTCGATTGATGCACTGCGCATCTCCAATAAACTGCTCGTTCATCATTTTACTTTCAATGTATTCAAAAGTCTGATTTGTGAGAAAAGACACAAGCCCTGTCTAGTCCAGTCAAGTGAAGCAGTAAACTTGCCACAGCATTGGCAACAAGTTTCAAGCGCTTCAAGTACTAGATTAACCATTGCTAGTGTACAACATCTCTGACAAGTGCCAAGTTACAAAGAGCAATCAAAGTGCCAAATTACAAAGATTAAAGTGCCAGGACATACAACGAATAAGAGCATGAGGATGGTTATGCAGGGTTCAGGTGAATTCTGAACAAGTGGGTCTTGAGTCTCTGGAAGATGGGGAGTGACTCTGCAGCCCTGGGGAGTGACTCTGCAGCCCTGGCATTGGCAGGCGTTCATCATCAAACCTCAGCAGGCAGATGGTTTGTTACACAGAACCATCTGCGGAGTCGTCCTTGGACAATGTTTGGGCTTTCCAAAAACACCTGGGGGGTGATTTGATGAGTCACCTGTCTATCACTGCCTTATCATGTATTACGTGGTTCTTCATGGGACGGTAATCGTCCCCTAAACCACTGGTGGTTCCGACACAAATGCATAACTTGACATAATCTCGCGAGTCAAGCAACCTCGCAAATTTATTGTAACCCGCATGTCAAAGAATATTGTTTAACTATGAATCAACACATTAGCAACAGCAAAAAATTACAAACTAAGGAACAACTAATAAAGTACCAAATGGAATTGCATTCGCTACTTCAGTTAACATTATGAAAATGACATTGATTTCAACTTGGACTTGTTTTCTGAATCTTGACAGGTGTCATCGGTACGGCATCTTGTGATTGAATCTTAGATAGTGTACCTTTAAATAAACAACAATGATTATTAAGTATGCAAATGGTATGTATTATGAATGGCAGTCGTTAAACAGTCGTTTACCTCTGTTACATAACTGATGGAGCCTTCAGGCGTTTTGTAAACCCATCCTTCAATGCAATTTGTGGTACTGTTAATCCCGTATGCTTCAATCATATCCAAATCCAAATCCACTGGTGTGAACATCCTGCAGCTGTCATACCTTCCATCTTCTCCAGCGGGGATGGTAAGGTTGAGCTGCTTTTCATATGTCAAGTTAGGGCTAATGGCAAGTATCCAGTCAGTGTTGCAGTGGTGTGGGAAGTCACGTCCAGTAAAAACTGCAATAAAGGTCTCCACACCAGCAGTAATGTTCAAAATGAACAACACAAATGTCAGTCGCTTCTGAAAGAATCCAAATCCCCCAATTTCCTCAAGGATGAGTCCAAACCTGTTCATGGTGATACCAGAATGAGCATTGTGTCCGTGAATGAGCCGCCTGCTGGAAGCAGATTATAAAAAAAGGTGCTTTGTCCAGCAGCAAGGTGCAGCTTGCTTCCTCATCAGCCATCCCACTTTACATTGAAGGCTGAAGGGTTTGTCCAGTATATGGTCCTAATTATGTCTGTCAGGAGTTCAACAGACTCAATATCCATAGGCTTCAAAGGTCAATACATCTAGTTACGGTTTTCGTTAAACAATAACTAAGTAGAGATGTAACCCTGAGAATGCCGAGAATGCCGGCCACTGCATGTTGCCAACTCAGGAATGACCCAGAGCCACTCAGAGCGAGCTGAGGCATCTCCGTCCCTCCAGTTGACCTGAGTTTCTTACAACCATGGTGGATGCTGGTGGATCCTGGCAATAGCTAAAAGTTAACAGCTCATATCATAACTCAGCACTCAGAGAGATGTGTATTGCCCAGTAAGGTTTGCACCTACGAAGAATTTGTCTTGGTGGTTCGTGCGCAACAGTAAACAATCAATAAACAATAATAAACAATAACAACAGACAGTAACAAACAACAATCAACACGATGGACATGATGGCGGGCCTAGTAATGTATAAACAGTAAAGTTTAGATAGATGGTGTTTTAAAGTGTTCTAAAGAGTTGCGGCAGAATAGACCGATTGTGACCCAAAGGTAAAACATTCAAATAATAAGGTTGAGCATCTTATCAGCACATCTGAATCAAATTAGCATGTGCATTAAAGCATGTTAGTAGATGAACCCCACTAAATGAGTAGCGTTAACGTTAACTGATAACATATGTGAAGTATATTAAAAGAAGTAATGAATGTACCAATCATGATAAGCTATGCAATAAGGTGTGCTAGGTTAAGAATGTACTGATTAATGTGCCGTGCCAGCAAAAGATTATACATGTGAACCCATTGCGAAATATCATGGGTGTTCTGCAGACATCTACTACTGACATAATGCTACTGACTAAGACTTGTACACGAACAATTAGAAAACAGATGGTCACCCAAGGCCATGTGAAATGGGGAGTACCGATTTCATATCTCCAAAGCACATTCCTCTGTACATATAAAGACCCAGAACAGGCACAATATAGGCAGAACACTGTAGGCATAGCATCCGTGGATATGAAGCTGGGTGTATCTCTCCATGTATTTTAGTACTCATTCCCTCCTTTGCTCCGCAGTTTATTGAACCGATAAATCATAAGTAAAAATGAGTTAAAAGTAGTCAGATTCAAGAGTTATTCTTAAAGAACACAGCACATATTAGGCTAACATTAGGATACAGGATAAAGTTAGCAACACTAGCCACCTTAACCACAAACAGCCTAATAATTGTAAAAGGTTTCTATAATAAAGGGGCATTTAGCAGACGGTTTTGTCCAAAGCGACTGACAATCAGTACATTTGTGGGGACAGTTGGAGGTGGGGGATCGCACCGCTGACCCTACGGTCAGTGGATTACCCACTCTCTCCACACACTCTATCCACTGAGCTACTGCTGCCCTGCAGTAGTAATAGTTGAATTTGTACAGAGGTGGATGGATGTGGTGAAATGAGGGCATCTGATTTGGAGTACAAGCTAGAAAAATAAAGTTAACATTACACAATAATGGATAGAGCTTTTTTCTTTTTGGCGCTACGGATATGGATTGAGAGTGAATATTTGAGACTTCTAAACCATAAACAAAAACTTTAATTATGGGTTGAGGCTTTGTGATTCTGTTAACTATTACTTGTCAATATTATGTTGCAGCTCAGATGATTTTGGATAGCTGGCAGTTGGAGGACATAAGTAAGATTGAAAACACAAGATAAATACAAAATAGATTACTTTTTGAAATACAAAAGGAGAATTGATCATACCAGGCTGTCATACTAAATACTAAAAGTACTATAATACTGTTTTATATACGGAGTCATACTAAACCTGTATTCTATTATTGCATTATATACGTTTTCTTGTGTACAACCAACCACATGAGACATGAAACTTCTTCAACAAATTCTTATCTCTGCTGATATGAATTCACAACGAATCACAATGAATTTCATAACTTAATTTGGGGACCAAAGACCACAACTTATCTCCTTCTCCGTCCAGGCCTGTATAGCGCTGGCCTATGAGCAAAACCTCCTATCTGCAACATTTTCCAGGAAAATGTTGCACTTTGAGAGGCACTTCTACCTGGTTGGTATTGTTAACACATAATGTAGTAATATAGTCCAAAAACATCGTATTGGGTATCCTGAAAAAATAGAATTCTGCAACAATTTTTTTTTTCCAAAAAAGTGCATTTTTCAGATCAGAGGTTTTGCTCTCATCGATATGCATGTCCAGCCCTTCCTCCATCTTTGTCTCACGCGAAGGGGGATTCAATGAATCCTGAACACTCCCTGCAATGAGACAGCGCCCTCTCCCTGCCCCCTGAGTCTCAACTCCCTGGGTTTTGCAACCCCCTTCCTTATGTTTAATAAACTAAACTTTAAGCATACCATTGGTGTGGTCTGTTTGTGAAAGGAAGAGAACGGCAACAGAAAAACATGCACAGAAAAACACTTGCAATTCATGTCTAGAGTCATGAGTTGATCAGATGTATTTAATTCATGTATTGCTGTCTACTGTCTGATTCATCAGCCTTCCTTCTCTATCCATGAATGGCCTACTCAATTCTACGTTTTAGCAATTTCAAAATGGAGGACTGGATTGGATTTCTGGTTGCATCTCGTGTCCCCATGGCTAGCAGGTTGTCTACTTGATGAAGGAGTGAAACAACCTAATAGAGAACTGTCACGCCCCTTAAAATTGCCAAACGTGTATTTTCAAGGCAAACAGCAATACCTTGCTGACGGATGGCTGTGGCCTCTCTAACAAATTACACTCAAATGATACTTCATAACTTACCAACAGCACCTTTAATATGTGATATATGTGTATTAACAATTGAAAAGGAAACATTATCATCAATCTATATCTACTTTGGTTACTCCAACATTGTCGGAATACCCTCAATCAGGAAGTCATCAGTAGTCAGAATTTGAATTCATGACACATTTAACCTTCAAACTAGATTACGGGACAGGTACAGGATGATGAGTAAAATCAGAAAATGTTAAATAAAAATGTTAACATGATCTACAACTTTGTGCTTTCCGTTGATGAGTTTTCATGTAATCCAGCATCAAAAGACCCCTTCCTTTTAGGTCTGAAATTGAAAACAGTGACAAAACATATAAACTACACAAAAAACGATATGCTAATTGATAAAGTTACATACATAGCTTTTTGTCAATTTAATCCATACAATGTGTTGTAAAAACCCATATGTGGACTGACCTTTGTTCAGTGTGGTCCTGAAGTTCCATATTGTGGGTCTCGGGCAGCAGAAAGCAGAGGAACCCCGCTATTAAGGGAATGGAGCCATACAACACCATAGGGATGGCAGAGTGGTAGACCTCTAGTAGCCTGATGAGAGGTACTAGGATGCCCCCGATACGAGCACACATGGAGTTCAGACCCACCCCACTCTGTCTGCCAGGAACAATAAGAACAAATCGTTGTAACTGTGATAGACTACAACCATCTATGATCTCCTAAAGAGTGAGACTCTTTCAGCATGTCTTCGTGTAGTAGCATGTCTACTACACTGTTGCATAAAAAGAGCTGGTAAACCAATCACATGATTGGGTTAAAGCCTATGAATCCAAATGGGCGATGGCCATTTATAGAGCTGGGTGGTCCTGCCCACTTTGATGCTGACTCCCAATGTAAATCATATATTTTTGGTAGTACTTTCTAAAGTAGGTTAAAATGATGATGCAATGGTCCAAGAAAACGGTTTGAAATTGGACTAAAGGAACTACAACGTACTCATTAGCATCTCCCTTACCTCTGCTGCTACCTTCCCTAGCCCCACCTCCACAGCTATTCTCCTTCCCCCAGCTCCCGCTTCTGCTAGACTTAACCGTTTTACCCCTCTCTCTTCCAAAGAGGTCCTGAAACTGGTCACATCCAACCATGCGACCACCTGTCCTCTTGACCCCATCCCCTCCTCCCTTCTCCAGGCCATCTCGACCGACATCCTACCGTTCATCACCTCCTTCCTTCTTCCCTCACCTCAGGTCTCGCCCCTACACCCTTCAAAACTGCCTGAGTCAAACCACTCCTCAAGAAGCCTACCCTCGACACTGCTGACATCCCGAACTACAGACCGGTATCTCTGCTGTCATTCCTTTCTAAAACTCTGGAACGTGCAGTCTCTAACCAACTGTCCTCCTACCTCTCAGAAAACGACTTGCTTGATCCCCATCAGTCTGGCTTCAAGACTGCGCACTCTACAGAGACGGCCCTCCTGACGGTGACCGAATCCCTTCGTGCCGCCAAAGCCTCTTCCCTCTCGTCGGTGCTTGTTCTCCTCGACCTGTCTGCGGCGTTCGACACCGTGAACCACCAGACCCTCCTCGCCACCCTCGCTGAACTCGGCATTACTGACACTGCGCTAGCCTGGTTCACATCTCACATCGCACTTATCAGGTCACTTGGAACGGCTCCCTGTCCAAACCCCGCTCGCTAAACACTGGGGTCCCTAAAGGCTCAGTACTAGGACCGCTTCTGTTCTCCCTATATACGAAATCTCTAGGCTCTAATGACATCACATGGCTTTTCCTATCACTGTTAAGCGGACAACACTCAAGTGTTCCTCTCCTTCCCCCCCTCAGACACTAATTGCAACACGCATCTCAGAATGCTTGGCAGACATCAGCTCTTGGACAACTGTGCATCAACTCAAGCTCAATCTCGCAAAGACTGAGATTCTCTTCAAAGACTGCCCTCACAGGGACCTGCTGGTCTCGGTCGAGGGCATCACAGTATCTGCCTCACCGACCGCAAGGAACCTTGGCGTAATAGTCAACACCAACTGTCCTGCACTACAAACATCACTGCAGTGACCCGCTCCTGTAGATTTGCTCTCTACAACATCAGCAGGATCCGGCCTTTACTCACAAGGGAAGCGACACAGCTCCTGACCCAAGCACTTGTCATCTCCCGCCTTGACTACTGCAACTCGCTCTTAGCTGGACTCCCTGCAACCGCGACTAAACCCTTACAGCGGATCCAGAATGCTGCAGCACGCCTTGTGTTCAACTGAAACAAATTCTCCCACATGACCCCCCTCTTTCAAGACCTCCACTGGCTTCCTGTAGTGGCTCGCATCAAATTCAAGGCGATGCTACTGGCCTACAAAGCCGTCAATGGAACTGCCCTGAAACACCATGCCCCTGCTTGAGCACTCCACTCAACTACCTCAGCTGGTTGACTGGTACCGCCATCACTAAAAGGAGGAAAATGTCGGATGGCGAAACCTCAACTCTTCTCCGTTTTGGCACCGCAGTGGTGGAACGAGCTCCCTGCCAATGTCAGGACTGCAGAGTCACTCCCCATCTTCCAGAAGAGACTCAAGACCCACTTGTGTTGAGTTCACCTGAACCCTGCATAACTATCCTCATGCTCTTATTTGTTGTATGTCCTGGCACTTTAATCTTTGTAATTTGGCACTTTGATCGCTCTTTGTAACTTGGCACTTAGTCAGAGATGTTGTATACTAGCAATGGTTAACCTAGCAATTGAAATGCTTGAAATTGAAATGGTCATCAATTGAAATGCTTCTGGTGTCACAACTTCAGCCAGGCTTTAGTTTTTCACTTGTCTGTTTCCTGTTTGATCACACTAACTCTCATGTCATTTCAGACTCTGCCACTGCCCCCTGCTCTGCATTACCTGCTGATTTCATTCACCTGGCCTGCCCCACCCCACCACTCACCTGCTCCTCATCAGCCCTCAGTATATGTACCGGTCCCTCAGTTCTTTGCCAGATTGTCTAGCGTGTTTACCTAGCTCTCCAGCGTCTCATAAATTCTAATTCTGATCCTGCCTGTTAGTGTACCGACCTGCCTTTTTGGACTTTTGACCTTCCCTTTTGCCTGCTCCTACTGGATTTGATTGCTACGCGGATTGACTACCTGGTTTGACCTCTGCTCGTCATTAAACTATTCTTTCACCGGAACCGTTTCCTGTGTTGAGCTATTGGGTTCTTGCCTGCCATTTTGTGGGACCTGACAGTACAATCTACCCT
>OMKQ01099156.1:0-15250 GCA_900302335.1 Phycis phycis
AAACAAATTAAAACATGTTATTCTCTAACAGGAAAAAGCTTGCCCAGCGCCTTCAGGAGGCAGAGGAACAGATTGAGGCTGTGAACTCCAAGTGTGCCTCTCTGGAGAAGACCAAACAGAGACTGCAGGGTGAGGTGGAGGACCTCATGGTTGATGTGGAGAGAGCCAATGGACTGGCTGCCAACCTTGACAAGAAGCAGAGGAACTTTGACAAGGTATGTAGTTATTAATTTCAATTGATTTGAATATTATCATATGATTCTTCTTCAGGTGCTTAACATGTACCATTTCATCAACAATATTGTACAGGTTTTGGCTGACTGGAAACAGAAATATGAGGAGGGCCAGGCAGAGCTTGAAGGAGCTCAGAAAGAGGCTCGTTCTCTCAGCACTGAGCTCTTCAAGATGAAGAACTCATATGAAGAAACTCTGGATCATCTGGAGACCATGAAGCGTGAAAATAAGAACCTTCAGCGTGGGTTTTTGCTCATTAATATTTATAGTGCTAGTCTGTGGATAAATATGCAGGACAGATTACTAACAAATACTTAATTTCTCTGCAGAGGAGATTTCCGATCTGACTGAACAAATTGGTGAGACTGGAAAGAGCATCCATGAGCTTGAGAAATCCAAGAAGCAGGTGGAGACTGAGAAGTCTGAGATCCAGTCAGCCCTTGAGGAAGCTGAGGTGAGGATGATTAAATAAGCAAACAATAATTACAAACATGCACATCTACTTTAAACAACTGTGCCTGATTTAATTTCATACATTAGGGAACTCTGGAGCATGAGGAGTCCAAGATTCTGCGTGTCCAGCTGGAGCTGAACCAGATCAAGGGTGAAGTTGACAGGAAGCTGGCTGAGAAGGATGAGGAGATGGAGCAGATCAAGAGAAACAGCCAGAGGGTCATTGACTCCATGCAGACCACTCTTGACACTGAGGTCAGGAGCAGGAATGACGCCCTGAGAATCAAGAAGAAGATGGAGGGTGATCTGAATGAGATGGAGATCCAGCTGAGTCATGCCAACCGCCAGGCTGCTGAGGCCCAGAAGCAGCTGAGGAATGTTCAGGGACAACTGAAGGTATGGCACAAAGTAATTTATTGTGCATCTAAAATATAGTTCTAGATATCCTGTTGTGATGTTTTCTGTTTTGTGTTTCTGTTAATATTAGGATGCCCAGCTGCATCTTGATGATGCTGTCAGGGCCGGGGAAGACCTGAAGGAGCAGGCTGCCATGGTGGACCGTAGGAACGGTCTCATGGTGGCTGAAATTGAGGAGCTGAGGGCAGCTCTGGAACAGACAGAGAGAGGCCGCAAAGTGGCTGAGCAAGAGCTGGTGGATGCCAGTGAGCGTGTTGGACTGCTGCACTCTCAGGTAAACAGACATTTTAATCATATCTTTTGAGTAAAAGAATACATAAACGTTTTGATGGTAATTGCTACATAATTTGTCTCAGAACACAAGCCTGTTGAACTCAAAGAAGAAGCTTGAAAGTGACCTGGTCCAAGTCCAGGGTGAGGTGGACGACAGTGTTCAGGAAGCCAGGAATGCTGAAGAGAAGGCCAAGAAGGCCATCACTGATGTAGGTCTACTTTAATTTGTTTATTAATGTGATAAGAAATTAAAGGAACTCTTGATTAATATATTGTTTGACCTTTGTAGGCTGCCATGATGGCTGAGGAGCTGAAGAAAGAGCAGGATACTAGCTCTCACCTGGAGAGGATGAAGAAGAACCTGGAGGTCACAGTGAAAGACCTTCAGCATCGCCTGGATGAGGCTGAGAACCTGGCCATGAAGGGTGGCAAGAAGCAGCTCCAGAAACTGGAGTCCAGAGTAAGATAAGAATCAGCTAGCATTTAATAATTAATATAATTCCAACATGAGGACAAGCTTTATTAAATCACTTTTACTCTAAAGGTCCGTGATCTGGAGACAGAGGTTGATAATGAACAGAGACGAGGAGCAGATGCTGTAAAAGGTGTCCGCAAATATGAAAGGAGAGTCAAGGAACTCACCTACCAGGTACGTCAAACTTACATCTCCAAATATGTTTCGACTGCAGTGGCATTTGGATATTCAATGGCCATTATTGTGACGATTTTTGACTTTCCAATGTCATTAATGCTTTCCATTTTCCATTAGACTGAGGAGGATAAGAAGAATGGTGCCAGACTCCAGGATCTTGTTGACAAGCTGCAACTGAAGGTGAAGGCTTACAAGAGGCAGTCTGAGGAAGCGGTGAGTTCAATATTACTAGCACTACTATGTCAAGTCAACTTTGCTACATTATATTTCGACTGACCAAATATTATTGTTTAAACAGGAGGAGCAGGCCAACTCTTACCTGTCCAAGTGCAGGAAGGTTCAACATGAGCTGGAGGAGGCTGAGGAGCGCGCTGATATTGCAGAGACGCAGGTCAACAAGCTGAGGGCCAAGAGCCGTGATGGTGGCAAGGTAATTGGGTAGTAAAAATACAGTTTGAATTAGGGCATTACTATTTATCTAATAATATTTATATTTATTAATATAATAATAATTATTTTATTATTATTTAAAACAATATTACAATTATTTATCTAAAAACATATGTGAAACATTTAAACCCTAACCCTAACGTTTTTTTCCCTAGGGAAAGGACGCTGCTGAATAATTCCTTCCATTCGAAACATCCCACAAAGTCATACAATATGACACTATGAATGAATGACATACAATAAATATATAGAAACTTTCTATCTGGCTTTTTGTAGTTATTTGTTTGGCCTTAATTCCTTTGCCCAGTATTGTATTTAGAGCATGTCTAGATCCTAATCTGTCTTCATTGGGAATTGGATGTTGTCCAGAACATAGTTTAACTAAAAACTTAAATATAGTATCTTGTGGGAACTAGTAGTACTAGTTGGTTTTTGGCAGCCCACTTTGTATCACTAATAACTTATATTTACAAATTGACCAACCTGAATATCGATTACGAAACAGTAAATCTATAATCATCAAATCATAAATCTTTCAATTAGATTTTAACACAGTGATAAGAGGAAACCTTAAAATAAATATTTATATATGCAATAGTGCACCATTAGTAATATATCAGGTTTCCACATTGAAGCATATAGCCTGACATGGTGTCATAAAACCTCCTGAGCATTTAGCATTCCAAGAGGGTTGCCTGCTATGGATCTTACGATGTACACCTGTTATATTTATAGACTTTCACTGGCTTGCATTGGCATTCTCAATTTATGTATCTATAGATGAGGTCTTACATATTATACAGGTCTTACAAGGTAACAATCACTACAATGTGCTTACTTATGGTTGTGATTATGGTTGAAATATGGTTACTTAATGTAAGCCATATATAGCCTTCATTCGTGTCCATTTTTTTATATTAATACTTTGCAGGCAGAGTATCTCATGGTGTCATGTGGTGGTATGTGTGATGGCTGGCTGTGGACGAGTCCTCCCAGTGGTTAGACCAGTTTTCAGACCTATTTTTGTTCTCACTTCAGCTGTTATCCACAATTTATGCTTGCCCCACTTTGTTTTGGATTAAATTGCATGTTCCTTGAGTCTCAGGGTTCTGAGTCATGAGACTCAATCAAAACAATTAAAGAAAAAACTAAATGGGTTGAGCAAAAATTGCACGAGTCTACTTGAATGTATCTACGTTTCAGTAAAATTGATGATACATTCATATATCAATAATTCAGGTAGCAATAATTAAACAACACATCTTTTGTTCTGTATCCCCCCTTGGCGCAGGTGGGCTTGGTCTACCTAATATAAAGCAGTATTACTGGTACCACAATATTCCTATGGCAAAGATCATGTGAGTGAAGTGTTGCTGATAATGGAGACCTTATTTGATTTACAAATTCAGGAATATTATAATTTACCTAGCTCTCAATATTTATGTTTTTGCAAGTAAGAAGCTTTATTCAGTCAACACAACCACTAGCAGCCTCATAACATTAAACCAGTCAGAGAAATCAACAAAATGATTAGCTGTTAAAAGTAAGTCTTTTCCAGACTCATTCCAGCAAAATAAAATGGTCACAGATCTGTTTAAATATACACCCTAGCTCATACAATTTAAGGCACATGTTTTTCCATTCCATTACCTATGTACAGATCATACTACATACTACACCCATGCATTAAGAGATGCAACTTTTATGCTGGAAGTGCAAAGAGTGCAGAGACAAAATAGTTATTTTTATTATTTAATAGTAATTTTATAATAGTAATTTCTGCACTGTTGCAAATATGATGATTTAATCTTGCTTAGAACTAAATCTAAAACCTTTGCCTCTGCGTACTTAGTAATTATGTTGGTGTTTGTTACCAAAATAAATATGGAAATAAATGACATTGCTGTGACCCAGGTCAACAAGCTGAGGGTTAAGATCAATGATGGTGGCAAGGTAAGTTCTCCAAGGGTGAGGTTCTCTCAGTGAGTTCAAGGGTTACATGGTCTTACATGTAACACCATTACATGTAAGACCATGAAAGGGGCGTACACTGGTGACTGTTTCTATTGTAGGACGCTTTTAGACATTATTGTTGCCATGATCACTTGTTACAGAGACATTAATAAGATTCAAATCTGCTATTCAACAACCTTCAACAACAACCTTTTTAGAAACTCTTCAGGTCACTTTAGAACACTTCAAAGCCATCCGCATCTTTATGAAGTGATTAAAGTAATTCTACTAAATGTCATAAAACTTTGTTTCACAGTATAAATGTATGATTCCATATTAAAACATATACTGTCAGGAAGGAATAAATCCTTTAACTTCCTGATGGTCATGAGCTGAAGGAGGTTCAGTTCGACAAGCTGTGCTCCTTCATATGTAAATGTAAAAAAATTAATCATGAATTACATTTCAGAACTATCAGACCACTTAATCTATGTAGGTAATGGACCTTAAGCATTTGTTTATTGTTGACGTAATGTCAAAAATATATATGGTGGATTACATAGATTGCACCCTAACCTGTGATGTTTCTGGGTATAAACCTGAAGGAATAGTGTCAGTTCACACGTATCTCTGCATTCTCAGTTCACGCATATCCGTCAGTTTATTAATATATGCACACCTAAATACAATAGCATTTGTAACAGGCTATATACAATGAAGCTATTTAGGTGCCACAGGAAAGGCAAGGCCTTCATTGGTGGCTGATAATAGAGGAGGGCCTTGGTGTCAACAGTTGTTGGGTCAGTAAAAAGACTTGCCGAACCCAAAGGTGGAAAAGTCACACAGAACACTTTGTGACATGCAGAGCATTCTTTTTTTACATCCACCAGGCCACCCGGTCACAAGCCACACTTGTTAGTATACTTGTTATGCCAGTTATTTAAATTCATG
This sequence comes from Phycis phycis, assembly GCA_900302335.1. NCBI lineage: Eukaryota > Metazoa > Chordata > Actinopteri > Gadiformes > Phycidae > Phycis > Phycis phycis. Next base: position 5,384 of record OMKQ01099156.1, read on the forward strand.
AAAGTTTCATCATACGTCCCTAAATACCAGTGTAAATATGGCCAAAAATATGCGTGATGATTGCTATTTAAATACATTTGAATTCCCCAGTTCTATGATTCGATGACTGACCAAATTAGTGATGTTACTGATGTCATTAATGGTTTCAACAGGTGCTAGGTGCTCAAATATAAGTGTGTCATTTGAATGGACATGGACTGATTGATTATATATAAATGATTATATATACATATATATATATATATATGCTGATTGAATATTTTGAAAGAATCCACATAAACATGCAGCAAATATTGTCCTACATTAGCTACATTCTTGTGACTAACATAAGACAAGTGTATACCAATCACATACAAAATAATAAATTATAAATTGATACCATTGATTATTTCAATTTCATATGCAGAAACAACAATTACTTAACTTCATAACTTCGGTATGACATTTAACGTCATACCGATCACCCTTTCGGTCATTTACAAATGAATCAAACTTCTGGAAGGGGATCAAGTGTATTGACAGGACCGTAAAATAAAGTCATGAGTGTTGGAAAATTACACACATATATGCAACAGTACACCCATAGATAGAGATCTTGTTTCCAATTCCAAAACATATGGGCTGGTGTGTTATAAGCACTAAGCATTCCCGAAGGACTGCCTGTTATGGATGTAGTGCTGTAAATCTGGGGCTGGAAAGACTGTGAACACCAAGCATATCATCTAGTACTTTGCTACCATCTCAGCAGATGGAGGAGAAAAGGACCAAAGCACTGAAAAGATTCAGGTTTCAAATTAAATCGAGATATCATTAGAACAAATCAAATACATGAAAGACCTTAACGTTATAGGGGTCCCTGGAAGACCAGATTATTGCAGTCAATCCCCTGCTGGAGGCCTAAGGTAATTCCAAGACTGAGGATGTCAACTCCTCTCATTTCATATCAAGTATCGAATATGTGTGTGTCAAACATGAAGCATTACATTCTGAACTACAGCACTACTGAAATTCTGCAGCGCAACAGCACAAAGAGCCTTCTTTCTTGTTTCATTAAGGAAATGTTCAGTAGAAATGTTCTACTGCAGAAAACTCATTACAAAAAAGGTTTTACAGTTTAGAACTGCTGGCTGGGTTTGAATTTGCCGAATACACACTTACATAATAAAGTGAAACGCCCAGTATACACAGATTTAAGCTCATCCATCTGCCATCAGTCTTTAGATATTATTGTAAAGTCTGATTTGTTATACTATGCATTTACAAACAGTAATTTAACAGTAAATTAATCAGAATTAATTTCAGTTCATGTGGTTAAGTGCTAATATTGAAACTTGTTTGTGTCTATCCAAATGTCAATTCATTGTCTAACTGTGGGTGCAATAGGTTTTGATTAATGAATTCCTGAATCAAAACCTATATCCTATATAGCCTTATAGATCTGTCCGGAGTGACATACAGCTAGCAAACGAATATAGTGGAGCAATTAAAATGCAATAAATAGGCCTACCGCAATGCTATAACACTACATAGCATCCACATGGAACTCACATGGAACTCACATGGAACAAATTTACACTGATATAACAGGTGACTTTAGGTGACAGTATTGTTGAGTCTTTTTTATACCTCACAACACAAATGAGGTGTGCTGTAACAACCTGTTTCTGTTTGTGTTGACAGCACAAATGTGTGATGTGATGTGGCACAAATCTCCCCTTAGGGACAATAAAGATATTAGATTATCGTTATCTAGTATAATAAATTCTGCATTACTATACTATTACTATACTATAACAACAGATGCTTTTACCCAAAGCGACTTACAATAAGTAAATTTGTCAGAAGGTGAAACATTTCATTGCTGTTAATACAGTACGCAACTTGACCTTGGGTTAATTGTAGTCTATGTGTTGCGTGATGGAAACGATGTGACATTTTGTGGGTGAAGGTAAAAACATTTAACACCAACAGTTTACCTTTGTGTAAACTATTTACACCGCTAGAATTGTGGAATCTATATACAAAGAAAGGAAGGTCGTTCAGTCGATAATAGGTGGCGGTGAGGTTCTGTGAAACAGTTGGAATGTTTAAGCAGTTGCCCTCAATAGTTCAAAAGACGATGACAATGTGGAGCAACTGTTACCACTGTCCCCAGTCCAGTCAGTGTTTTCGCAGAGTCATCCGAAGCTGCTCAAACTTTTGACCTCAGTCTCACCAACACACTGACAGAGAAGACACACAAAGGGGTGAAATTGTAAAATTGTTTTGTGAAGCCTATCTCCTTCTGAAAATCAGAAAATTGATATGCAAATGATCAATTGACTACATGTTCTTAGACACCAGACATAGTGATGGGTGTTAACGCTGAGAAATTATAAATACATGCAACTGTACACCCATAGAGAGAGATCTGGTTTCTCCATTGAAGCATGGTGTGTTATATACACTAAACATTAGTTAAAGGCTGCCAGTAATGGTGCTAATAATGTAAATCTGTTGCTGGATTTGCTGTATCCTGAACAGTAAAAACAGTAAAAAAAATAAAACAAAAGTACATTTAAACTATGTGGTGTGCTATATTTTAAGATGGAACATGCAATAAATTTAAACGAGTAGTAATACTGTATGTATTGCGTTTCAGAACAGATCTATACAAACCAAATCTATAAGAGGGTTTCCTCCTCATGCCCATATTTAGTGTGTGCTTACCCTGCAGTCTAGTATATAAGAGGACCCAGAGAGGGATGGACAGCTTGCAGGGCAGTTGAAGAAGTAACAACTGGTGGTAAGTCAGAGTGATGCTACAGCATTCATTCATTCAAAATGTTAAGGCTTAGTTTGTCTTTCACTTGATATTTTTGGGTAATTGCTTGCAACCTTGTTTTAACACAAACAATCTATTGAATACAAAACGAGAATATACACCTCTGTTTACAATGAAATACACTGTTCCTGGTCATGGATGTACGGCGTTCTATTGTTTTATGAATTGGTATGTAAATAAGTTGTTTGTTTGTGCTACCATAGCTGTATTGATGTATTCACATCTTTCCTGTGGGCCACAGCCTGATGATGAAGTAATGCTGAACCACTTAAAGCTAGAGGTTAATGTAGAGAGATGTAACAGATTTCACTCCTTAAAATATGTGAAGCTTAGCTTGAGTCTCACTTGATGTTGACGTTCAAATCAAGAGATTGTTTAAAACAAAAATTATCTATTGAATGACTAATGCATGTCATCAAGTGTGATCATATTTTTAGAAACGTGATCCTGCATTTTAAGACACTTTTATTCATCATGGTGGTAGAACATTCTGACACTATCTGATTGGTATTGCATGGAGTTATTTGTCAGTGTTTCTTAAAATATTTCTCTCAAATTCAAGGTTGAAACTTGGAAGATTTCTCATTGGGAAGAAGAACAAGGTATGTTATTTAATCCTGGCAACACAACGCTCCATGACAATGACTTGAGGATATATGTAAAGATGACAATAGCACATGAGATACATCAACGATTTTCCCATCTTTGCCTCATAGTGAGCTGCCACCATGAGTACGGACGCAGAGATGGCCGTTTACGGCAAGGCTGCGATTTACCTCCGTAAGCCAGAGAAGGAGAGGATTGAGGCCCAGAGCAAGCCCTTTGATGCCAAGAGTGCTGCATATGTGGCTGATGTTAAGGAGCTGTATGTCAAGTGTACCATCCTGAAGAGAGACGGTGCCAAAGTCACTGTTAAAGTGTTGGATACAGAGGAGGTATGCTGAGTTTCATTTATTGTTTGTGACACAAACAATATTTGCCTTTTTAAGGAGAGGACAATTAATGTCCACAACAGAAGCTAATCTGTTGGCATCAACAGCAAGTCAAAGTTGCAAATCGCACTGTTAAGATAAGCTAAAAATGTGTTTCCATATTTTAGGAGAGGACAGTCAAGGAGGACGATGTCACTCCCATGAACCCTCCCAAGTACGACAAAATTGAGGACATGGCCATGATGACCCATCTCAATGAAGCCTCTGTGTTGTATAACCTCAAAGAGCGTTATGCAGCATGGATGATCTACGTAAGATAGTTAGCCTGATGAATGAAAATATCTTATATAGGTATATTATAATATAATATACAAATTGATGTGAATCTGTCGCTGTGATTTCCTTCAGACCTACTCTGGGCTGTTCTGTGCCACTGTAAACCCCTACAAGTGGCTCCCAGTGTACGATCAGGAGGTTGTCAATGCCTACAGAGGCAAGAAGCGTATGGAGGCTCCACCCCACATCTTCTCTGTCTCTGACAACGCCTTCCAGAACATGCTCACTGGTATGTATAAGTAAATCTGGTATGAATACATTTAATTATGTTTGGTTGATATGTTTGCATGATTGTAATACTTTGATTTATCTATTTTGCAGATAGACAGAATCAGTCTGTCTTGATCACGTAAGTTTATATCTGTTTAGTTGAAAGACTTAAAGTAGTAAAAACCCTCAAAACCCCCAAAAACGGACAATGTAAAAATCTAAATTACCTTCTTTTCCTACCCAGTGGAGAATCCGGTGCTGGAAAGACTGTGAACACCAAGCGTGTCATCCAGTACTTTGCTACCATCTCAGTGAGTGGAGACAAGAAGAAGGATCAAGGTGCTGGGAAGATTCAGGTATGCTTATAAAAATCATAAAATCAGTGAACAATATTCAACTAAATAATTATAAAAGACATGAAACACAACAAGAGCTGTAAGGACGTCCTCAGAACTAGATAGATAAATACTTTAACTTTCATCATAGGGGTCCCTAGAGGACCAGATTATTGCAGCCAATCCCCTGCTGGAGGCCTACGGTAATGCCAAGACTGTGAGAAATGACAACTCATCTCGTTTCGTAAGTACAAACTTATCATGTCAAACGACTGCAGAGACATACTTTATCTTTGACAAAAACTAAAATTAGGCATTTCTAAACAGGGTAAATTCATCAGAATCCATTTTGGTGCAAGTGGTAAACTGTCCAGTGCTGACATTGAGACTTGTAAGTATCTAGTATCCAAATAACAATGAATAAACACTCATTATTGGTGGAATATGTTTTGATTCATGAATGTGAATCAAAACTTTATATTATTATTTCAAAACATTATAGATCTGCTGGAGAAGTCCCGAGTGACATTCCAGCTTCCTGATGAGAGAGGCTACCACATCTTCTACCAGATGATGACCAACCACAAACCTGAGATCATTGGTAAGATGGTGCAGTAGTGAGAAATAAATGTTATATAAGATATATTGTTATACAGAATTGCCTTTTAGTTGTGTTTCCAGGTTGTGTTTCAAGGTTGTCATTGTTGTTAAAATTGTTGTGTAAAATTGTAAAAGTTGTTTAAACCATATTATGTTTTTTTTTTTTTTCTCCAGAAATGACACTCATCACCACCAACCCCTATGACTTCCCAATGTGCAGTCAGGGCCAGATCACTGTGGCCAGCATTGATGACAAAGAGGAGCTGGTTGCTACTGATGTGAGCCAATGTTTACAACTACCTTAGGTAGCCTTTTCAATAGGCAAGGTCAGACTAAGACCAAAAAATGGCTTGGGAATCACAGTGCTACAGAGTGCTGTCGCTGCTCAGTGTGGTTGCGGGCCAAGCTCAGTTCTTTTTAACTCTTTCTGCTTATGTCCACAGTCAGATTCCATGAAGCTCAGCTGTTTCTAATTAACATCGTTGACTTAAATTATCAATGATGTTCTTTGATTTCCTTCAGACTGCTATTGATATTCTGGGCTTCAACAATGAGGAGAAGATGGCCATCTATAAGTTTACCGGTGCTGTGCTTCACCACGGTAACATGAAGTTCAAGCAGAAGCAGCGTGAGGAACAGGCTGAACCAGAAGGCACCGAGGGTGAGTTGAAAATGTTGCAATACAAGCTCAGTTCCAAAGTCCTGGTATGCTGTAAATATATATTTTTTAATTGTCATAATTTTTATCTTTACATAAACTATATAGATGCTGACAAAGTAGCCTACCTGCTTGGTCTCAATTCTGCTGACATGCTCAAGGGTTTGTGCTATCCCAGAGTGAAGGTCGGAAATGAGTTTGTCACTAAGGGACAGACAGTACCACAGGTATTTAACACCATCAAATAATCACCATAAAATAATTGTTCTAATAATAATAAATAAAATACACTTAAAATAATAAACTCTAATAATTGAATTTCTATGTAAATCTAATCTTCCAACCTGTTGTAGGTGTATAACTCAGTGAGTGCCCTGGGCAAGTCCATCTATGAGAGGATGTTCTTGTGGATGGTCATCCGTATCAACCAGATGCTGGACACCAAGCAGCCAAGATCCTCCTATATTGGTGTGCTGGATATTGCTGGTTTTGAAATCTTTGATGTAAGAACACATTTCTTACAATAACAGTTTCCCTGGCGTGAAGACAAAGCATCGTAACAGTGGATGAACATTGGCTAAACTAATGTTCTTTATTAGTACAACAGCATGGAGCAGCTGTGCATCAACTTCACCAATGAGAAACTGCAGCAGTTCTTCAACCACCACATGTTTGTCCTGGAGCAAGAGGAGTACAAGAAGGAGGGTATCATCTGGGAGTTCATTGACTTCGGCATGGACTTGGCTGCCTGCATTGAGCTTATTGAGAAGGTATACATGAGATTATAACTAAATATCACAATTCTTTGTGTGATTCAAACCATCTTTCCAAAATTCTGATATATGTCTTTCTATTTAGCCAATGGGCATCTTCTCCATCCTTGAAGAGGAGTGCATGTTCCCCAAAGCCTCAGACACCTCCTTCAAGAACAAGCTGTATGAACAGCATCTTGGCAAAAACAGAGCATTTGAGAAGCCAAAACCTGGAAAGGGCAAAGCTGAGGCCCACTTTGCCCTGGTGCACTACGCTGGCACCGTGGACTACAATGTCACTGGCTGGCTGGACAAGAACAAGGATCCCCTGAATGAGTCTGTTCTGCAGCTGTACCAGAAGTCATCAAACAAACTGCTGCCTGTCCTGTATCCACCTGCGGCTGCTGAAGGTAACATATTTATTTACCATATCTATGAAGACTTTCTACATTTCAACATTCCTGTGGAATTGTAACAAAACATTTTAAGCGTTCCAATGCTTCAATTTATTAAAAATGTTATTTTAGAGAGTGGTGGTGCCAAAAAGGGTGGTAAGAAGAAGGGTGGTTCCATGCAGACCGTGTCTTCACAGTTCAGGGTAAGAATTATTGGGAATCTGAAGGTCACAACTAAAATCGAAATATCTGTGATTGCTATTAATTCAAAATGTATATCTCATCTGAACAGGAAAATTTGGGCAAGCTGATGACCAATCTGAGGAGCACTCATCCTCACTTTGTGCGTTGTCTCATTCCCAATGAGTCAAAAACCCCAGGTAATATAATTTAAAATACTCTCAAAATTAGGGGGTTGTGTTTTGCATTATTATTGGCATTATGTTGTAAAATGTATGTAATATTTTAAAAGTCAGAAATTTATAACATTTCACAGGAATGATGGAGAACTTCCTGGTTATCCACCAGCTGAGGTGTAACGGTGTACTGGAGGGCATCAGGATCTGCAGAAAGGGCTTCCCCAGCAGAATCCTCTACGCTGACTTCAAGCAGAGGTAAATACCTCATTGACCAAAAAATTGTATTGCCTCAATTATACCATGATGACTTCATATATAGATACATATATATAAAATATGTTCTCTATGCCTCTCTATAAAACACTATAATTTGAACACCTACAGATACAAAGTACTGAATGCCAGTGTCATTCCTGAGGGCCAGTTCATTGACAACAAGAAGGCTTCCGAGAAACTGCTTGGATCTATTGACATCAACCATGATGAATACAAATTTGGACACACCAAGGTCTGCTTAATGTTGTCAAAAACTATGTTAATACTTAAATGTAAGTTACTCTCTGACAAGATGTTTTTCTTACCTTAAGGTGTTCTTCAAAGCTGGTCTTCTGGGTACTCTTGAAGAGTTGCGAGATGAGAAGCTGGCATCTTTGGTCGGAATGATTCAGGCTCTCTGTCGCGGTTTCCTCATGAGGAAGCAGTTTGTTAAGATGATGGAGACAAGGTATGTTTCAAATCACAATTCCTGAGAAAATATTCCCGTTTCGTGAATCAATTTTGTATTAAATTTACTGCTTTTTCACCACAGGGAAGCTGTTTACACTATTCAGTACAACATCCGCTCATTCATGAATGTCAAACACTGGCCATGGATGAAGGTGTACTACAAGATCAAGCCTCTCCTGAAGAGTGCAGAAACTGAGAAGGAGCTTGCCCAGATGAAGGAGAACTATGATAAGATGAAGACAGACCTGGCTACTGCCCTGGCCAAGAAGAAGGAACTTGAGGACTTCTCCTCAGGACTCTCCTGCAGGAGAAGAATGATCTTTCATTGCAAGTGGCTTCTGTAAGTAAATATATTTGTTTGTCAACATGTACACACATTGAGATACATGTGATATGAATGATATGATGATACATTTGAAACAGGAATCAGATAATCTGAATGACGCTGAAGAGAGGTGTGAGGGACTCATCAAGAGTAAGATCCAATTGGAAGCCAAACTCAAGGAGACAACTGAGAGACTGGAGGATGAGGAGGAAATGAATGCTGAGCTGACTGCCAAGAAAAGGAAACTAGAGGATGAATGCTCTGAGCTCAAGAAGGACATCGATGACCTGGAGCTCACCTTGGCCAAAGTGGAGAAGGAGAAACATGCCACTGAGAACAAGGTTTGTAAAGATGTACCAACATCAACACCGTCAATAAAACATCAATAAAGAATTGTTTACCGAAACATAAACAAAAGAATAACACAGAAAGTACCACATTACTAATTAGCATGTATAACACGTTACTTTGTTTTGTTTAGGTTAAGAACCTAACTGAGGAGATGGCATCTCAGGATGAGAGCATTGCTAAGCTGACAAAGGAGAAGAAAGCCCTCCAAGAGGCACACCAACAGACACTTGATGACCTTCAGGCAGAGGAAGACAAAGTCAACACTCTGACCAAAGCCAAGACCAAGCTTGAACAGCAAGTGGATGACGTGAGGCTACATTGTTTTTCCTTTGATAAAAAACAATCATGTAATCTCACTTTTTTTTTAATTACTAATTATTTTTTCATTGCAGCTTGAAGGTTCTCTGGAGCAAGAGAAGAAGCTCCGAATGGACCTTGAGAGAGCCAAGAGAAAGCTTGAGGGTGATCTGAAACTGGCTCAGGAATCAATCATGGATCTTGAGAATGACAAACAGCAGTCTGATGAGAAACTCAAAAAGTAACGTGATTAAACAAAACATTTTGACTTGAAGGGTTCATACAAGGAGTATGTTATTAAGTTGTGTGGTATTGTTTCATCTCAGGAAGGACTTTGAGACCAGCCAGCTTCTGAGCAAGATTGAGGATGAGCAATCCATGGGTGCTCAGCTTCAGAAGAAGATCAAGGAGCTTCAAGTAAGAAAACTGAAAAGACCACTACGTTCCATGAATAATAGTACATTTTTTACAAAATACTATTTATTCCTTGCTAATTAGGCCCGTATTGAGGAGCTGGAGGAAGAGATTGAGGCTGAGCGTGCTGCACGTGCCAAGGTTGAGAAGCAGAGAGCTGACCTCTCCAGAGAACTTGAAGAGATCAGTGAGAGGCTTGAGGAGGCTGGTGGAGCCACTGCTGCTCAGATTGAGATGAACAAGAAGCGCGAGGCTGAGTTCCAGAAGCTTCGTCGTGACCTTGAGGAGTCCACCCTGCAGCATGAAGCCACTGCTGCTGCTCTGCGTAAGAAGCAGGCTGACAGTGTTGCAGA
>OMKQ01099185.1:0-12611 GCA_900302335.1 Phycis phycis
GGGCAGGAAAGGGTCTGGTGTTAGCATAGTGCATAGTGAGTAAATAACGTGGAGGAACTAAAAGATATTTTCTATTCGATTGCCTAACACCATTTTCTACACTTCCGAAGCTTTCCAGGGGAATAACTCACTGGATTTTGTTTAAAGCCCCATCTTGCGTGGTTTGCCCCAGCCAACCATCCCAGAATGTCACTGCCGTCTCAGAGACAAAAACTTGGTGACGCACGTGGAGAAGTAATAGGACTGTTCTTTCTTTTCTTTAAATGTGTGGGAGGGGGGTTGCTTAGCAACCTGCCAGGAGATTAAACAGATACAGCCTATGGGCTGTTTTGCTACCGAATAATGTCAAGTGTACATTTTGGGAAAGTCATTCGAATTAACCTCAACATAAGACTTATCCATGTTGGCTGTGATTTTGATTATAACAAGCACAGATATAACATGAAATGGGGACTTCTGTTCTATTAAACTCTTGTTCCCTACTTCTCCACATTCAAGCACAGATCATACGTTTTAACCCTTTTAAAATTAAATCAAACAACAGCATGCGACGTGCATTTATTTCACAATGTTTATACAATTGTTATTGGTATATTTTACTTCACCATTAAATAAAACACAATCTCACCCTTTCAGCTAACTACTTCCCATTTTATTTCGTAAAACATCATAGTTGTGTTCAGTGCTATTCAGACGTTTAGCTGCTTTACAACACCACTGTAATGCTATCAATTGCCACTAGATGGCACTGTCCCGGTGACATTATTATTTTTGAACCCGGAAGATGTTTGTCAGTATATGTTCAGACAACACACTCAACTGAGTGCTGCTGCGGTTCTCGGTAAGACCAAATTAAGTTGATCATTGTCTAAACCATAATAATCATTCGAGTTTGACATGATTGATGTTTCTTACTCTCAACTGCAATAACTTGAGGCAGTGTTGTGATTGTAAAAGTACTTTAAAAAAGGTAGTTTGAGCTGACTTGGGAATTCGTTACGTTAACGCACATCCTAACCATGACAACAAATTGCACATTCATGGACAACTGCGCTCTTTCAAAACTTTGTTGTTTGTTTATTGTCATGCACCAACCACCAAGTAAAATTCATTGTATGTGCAAAACTACTTGGCAATAAACATCTTTCTGATTGTGATTCTGATTCCTGTATCCATCTGGACAAGCGGTCTAGACGGTACTACTATAGGTACTGTCAGACAATATTTTCGCGGACCGGTTATCAAGGTGTGACGGAAACATACGGCAAACGGCATTAAAAACACCAGGATAAGTTATGTTTAACTACAACAATTGATTGCGAGCAAAAAACATATTACACATTCAAGTTAGTTTGGGAAACAAGTCAAATACTCCTTTTTTATTATTCATTTCAAGTCGTGTAAAACACGTCCAAAAAAGTAAACACTCACCTCTTCTAGCGCACAAATTGAACAGTGTTGTTACTGCAGAACATCCTGCTTCATGAATATAGAATGTTGCACGTGGAAGCAGGGTTTGCAGTGCCTTTGTGGTGATCTCATGATATTCTGCTTTGATCTTAATCACTTATTTTTTTTCTTAAAATAAAACCTCATACGGCTTGTCTTTTAATGCCGGGTGCGGTGTCTCCAACTGAAGCAGCTTTGCAGGCTTCATTGACTCCCTTGCGAGCCCGTCGCCACGTTATGCAGAGCGGGGTTGGCGCGTGTGACTCACCTGTCGCAAGGAATCCGTGTTAAGGATGGGACTCCTGATAATGTCTTTCAAACGCAGCTCTCTATAGTCCCTAGTCGAGACTGTCGGTACTATAGTCGGATACAGGGTACCGGCCTCCCTCCTGGACTCTCACGTAGATATTACAATGTTGGTTTCTTTCGTATTGTTAATGCTCCAAGTACGACATCTTAACAAGCCCAAACAAAACACGACAGTTGTACTTGGCCTACGTCGTGTATTGAGTTAACTTCGGATGTTACATTTACCAAATATTTGAGTTGGCCGATGGAAGAAGAAAAGTGTATGTTCCCGGCTGCTCGCCAAGGGAACAGAGGGCGGCTTCGGACGTGTCTCCCACATCCCAGTGATGCTGCGTTCGTTTATGGTGGGAAGTCGGATGTGACAACGCGTCATGCGCTCGAGCTACATGAAGGACCATGGAAACGAAAGTTAGTGTTAATATAGCCAACGTATTCGCTGTATTATTGAAACGGCTCATGACAACATTAACAATTGAATGTTACTGTTTGACCAGCTTTTGGTCTGCTTGTCGGTCTGAAAGCATAGGTGCTAAGTTGAAAACCAGTTTTTGTATGAGTGAAGACGATGTGGCGGCCATGTTGAAATTACGCCAAATGACGTTGAGGCGAACTGGCGGACGACAAGTCTCTTCCGACCAGGAACACCGAGTTTATGCGCCGTTGTGTTGGTAATTTCCGTTCAGAATCATAATTTCCGACCTCTGAAATATAAGCGAACGCAGCATAAATATGGTACTCAATGGCCAACACATGTCATACAGACACATGCCTTTTTTACATGACATTAGTACCCATCTCCTTGCCTTTTTTAAAAAAATTTTAATTTAAAGTCTCTTCCGGCGTCTTCACCGACTCCACAATGGAAGCCAACAGTCAAACGCCAGTGTTCATGGCCGCAGCCGAGGACCACATCGACATGGTTGAAGTCCTGGTGACCACCAGCACAGACATAAACATCAAAGATGCATCAGGCCTCACACCGCTACTCGCCGGTGATGCCCTAGCCTGCACTCCAAAAGTTCAATACATGGGTAGCTCTTCTGGATGGTGGGTACATGTGATGGCTTTTTTTTTTCTTCTGTGTGCAGCCGTTTCCAACGATAACCTAGCGACGGCCAAGGTGCTCATTAGAATGGGGGCCGACGTCCATCAAACAGATTACTTTCAGCAGTCTTGTCTTCACCTGGCCTCCGCACAGGTAACCACGGTCACCCGCACCCTTGTCCTTATTAGAAATGGTGTCCCGAGGTTAAACAAGGTTTAATATGACTATGTAGGTGGTAAAGGATACGCCCTATAAGTCCTCGCTCTCTCCTTATTTATCTTTCGTATCTGTCCAATGTCTCCTCAGGGTTCCAGTGAGCTGGTTTCCTTTCTGCTACCATTTTGTCCTCTCGAACTTCGCGACGATAAACAGAAGACTGCCCTTTACCTAGCAGCGGCGAACGGTCAAAAAGAATGTCTAGAGATCCTGGCCGATGCAGGTGCGGTCACGTTTCACGATGGCGGCAGTGGTTCACAACCTTTGTTGAGGCATGAAGATTCTTGCTACCCTTAAGGGTAGCAAGAAACACCCAACTACAGAGTGTTGGCCAACACTGATTCAATGTGTTCGCCAAAATAAACGTGAGACGTGATCAGACAACAACCTAAAACCACACTGACCCTGTGTTGGCGTTGGTCATATGAGGCGTTATGCGACCATATCGAATCGCCATTGGTCAGAGTTGGGGCAACTTTGGACTACATTCTAAAGTTGGGTGTTGGAGTTTATTGGGGCGGTGTGCAAGCACCTATACACACGAGAGATCAGGAACAGCGGTGAACAATGGTTGTTTAAGTTGCTCAGCTTCACTCTCCCTTTAATGTTCCATAAACCTGGGAGTGAAACTGTTTTGACTTTGCAAAAGGCGCAAATGTCAACGTCCAATCGAGAGATCGCACCACTCCGCTGATGGCTGCCACCAAGGCTCAGTCCGAGCAATGCGTGGAGGTGCTACTGAAACACGGAGCCGATCCCAATGTGGTGTGCAGCATCTTGTGGCCTCAGCTCCCCATCCATGTTGCCGTTAAGCTGAAGAACGTCAAGTAAGTGTTGATATTGGATATTCAACATATATTCACACTTCGAATACCATAAAGCCATGAACTGAAGACGTGATCACTGGTATTAGTCCGGTGTGTCCAGTGGTGTATTCCTGCCCAGGGCAGCAGCAGCACTCCTCTCTATAGAGCCACTGTTTGGCCAACATTTCTACACAATAGGGGAATTACAAAGTACCCTCTTCTCAACAATAGCCCAACTAAATCGCATTTCAACCGGACATGGTTTGAAGTGTCCCCAATGGATATAACATTAAAATGTGGTGTTTAGAAGAGGGCCCTGATTGCTCTACAACAGTCAAAAGCAGGTAAAACTGGCGATTGGGGCTCCTGTGTGGGTATAACGCACACCTTATGAAATACAGATTTAAACGGCCTATTGCTATGTAAAGTGGGAGGAACTGACAAAGTGGCCACAAAACGAATACTCACCGAGACTAGGACGATGTATACGTTTCACATTCTCGGGGGATCTGTTGCATTTCTACTTTGAAGTAGTTGTGTCTGTTGGTGATGCACAATGCATCCCGGGTGTTCACATTGTTGTGTGGTGTTTAACTTTGCTGTGACTAAACGTGATTGTGATTGCCCACTACGTGATGTCACTGTGTGACCATGCAACAGAACTCACGGTGGGGTTTAATGTGAGAGAATGTGTTCAACTCAGAGGATCCGTCTTAAATCCACTTCTTTGTAATAAGAACCCACGACATATTCGAGCTGCGCTGCCTGTCTCACACATCCGCAGTGCATCACGAACAAGCTATGAAAAACAGCAAATAACGATGAATAAAATATGACGCATACATCACGTTAAACATTTCACGATAATCCAAAAGGTGTTTTTAGCCTGTGTTATCAATTTAACGGAACAGAACACACAGAGGAATGTCTAAATCAGGGGTCCCCAAACTTTTTTCGGTGGGGGCCACATCAACTTTCCTTTCCGTGATGGGGGGCCGATGCCAGTTTATAACAGGATATGGACCAAAGTGACAACCAGTATTATTGTGGAGAGTGTTGAATTCTTTGAACACCGCCACTGTATCCTTGCAGATTAGGCAAACTGCCTTTTCCTTGCACTGGACAAAAAATACTCACCCGTCCACTGCTGTTTAAAAACTCTCCAAATCGATTTTCTGTTTTGACATTTTGTTATCCGACTGTCTTCTGTTCTTCTCCCGCCGAGCCCGCGCGCACTGGACACTTGATCACGAGCAAAGTCACGTCGGAATATACCATATTGTGTGTGTGTGTTGGGGGGGGGAATTAGCTACTCCTGTAAATAGTTCATAAATAAGGTACATTTTAATTAGAATGCCAACCTTAATCATTAAGTGCGGATATTTTATAATAGGAAAATGTAATTCCAAAAAATAGGCCATGTTTAGAGGGATTGTTTGGGATTGTTAAGTCACTCCAATTGTTTAGGCGGGCCGGATGTGGCCCACGGGCCGTAGTTTGGGGACCCCTGGTCTAAATCTTCATAAAACCAAAAAG
This sequence comes from Phycis phycis, assembly GCA_900302335.1. Lineage (NCBI taxonomy): Eukaryota > Metazoa > Chordata > Actinopteri > Gadiformes > Phycidae > Phycis > Phycis phycis. The sequence goes on from OMKQ01099185.1 coordinate 5,362, forward strand.
AGCCAAGTACGGTGATACCTCACACCGTCGACCACACTGACCCGCATCACGTCTCCTTCCGGCCAATCAGCATCCTGAAGAGGCTGGCGGCCGTGACGGAGCGCAATGTGGAAAGCGTGTTTGGGCTGGTGAACCCCGTCTACGAGGCGGTGGGGCAGCCGGAGATGCTGGAGGCGCTGCTGAGCGAGGGTTTCAGCCCCGACGTCCAGGCGTGCATGGACGACCACGAGGTGCAGTCCCCGCTGGCCTTGGTGCTGTCCCGCATGGTGGATAACAAGCTTTTACATTATGGGTAAAAAAGTTTTTTATTATTGTGCATCGAAATGCACAATCTAGATTTTCGGCATAATTATTCTTCTTCACACCAAATATCTGCAATTAATGGAGGCTAAACTAGACTGAACCTCGAGATTTCATTCAAACTGCATTACAAAGGTCTACTTCCGTGTAGCTTGTCATGTTTGTAAACTTTACACTTTTTGAGGTATTTGCGATTAAAAATGCAAAAAAACTCCCATAGAGATAATACTGAGCTTAGCTTTCCATTGTTACGTTTGACTCCGCTAATTTCTTTGCAACTGTCAAGTGGGCTGCATAGCTCAGTGGGTAGAGCGTGTGTTCCACACCGGTTGTGGAGGTAAATTTATCTCAATGATTACGGACATGTAAGTCGCTTTGGAAAAAAGCGTCTGCTAAATGCCCTAAATGTAAATGTCAATGTAAATGGACATTCCTATGCACAAGTACCTCCTCTCATGGCTTTACATTTTCTATTTATTACTGAAAGAGGTTTTGTTATGTTAATGTTAACAACGATTGAAGAAGAGAACGTTCGTTCCACTCAAAAGTGGTGGTGCATGCATTTCCAGATGTGTTGCATTTCAAGGGGTCTATGGTTTACACTCCTGAATGACCTTCCTCCCCATATTCCACAGTAAATCCATGCGCATTTTAAGGAAGGCGGGCGCGCACATGACTGCTGAATGCTGGGTGACGTGTCTAGGGGACCCCATGGTCCTGGATCTGTTGTTGGAGCAGGCGTGTGCAGACAAGGGGAAGGGCCCAGGCACCACCAGACTGCTGGCTGCCGTGGAAGTGGAGGCCCTCCAGAACATTGCAGTGGACCGGGCCGCGGTGGCGGGCTCTTGGCTCCCCGTCCTGCTGAAGCGTGGGCTGGACCCCAACGATCTGCTGGTGCCTGACTTGTAAGACGTTCTCTCCATCTTTCTCCTTTAGTGTACCAAAATAATGTCTTTAGAAAAGGGCATTTTTTTCTGGTCCTGTCCAGGGAAATGTTATTAAATGACTTGGCAGAGATGTCTGATACTAGCAATGGTTAACCTAGCAATTGAAACACTTGAAACTTGTTCTGGTGACTTTCTTACTGTATTAGCAGCAATGAAATGTTTCACCTTCTTCTGACATATGTACTTTTTGTAAGTCGCTGTGGATAAAGGCGTCTGCTAAATGCCCTAAATGTAAATGTAATGGCTGCCACCTTGTTTTTTCTGTTCTGTGTTGCTCAACAGATCGATATTTAATGACTTCAATGATTCAGTCATATTCTATTTAAATAAATTCACAAACAGTTAAACTTCAACACATTGAGTTGATGCTTCATGTGGAGGCCCCTGTCATCACAAACGTGAGGCTGATTCTGACCCTGCCTGCCATTGTTGGGGTTCAATTAAATGTATTGTTTGTTCTTTTCAGCGTGCTAAAGATAGCTGTTAACAAAAACTAAAATCACAGACCTTTTTTAAAGGAGAACTAAAGAACCTCCCCCATGCCACAGCAGGTGCTTAACCTAGAGAGGGAGTCATTGAATACAAACCAGTCTACTAGTATTTAGAACAAGTTACTCGTTGACTGGTTTGCATTCAATGACTCCCTCTCTAGGTTAAGCACCTACATACTAGTTGACACTACTTTAATATCTTCGTGCTTTGTTTCTAGTTAGTTTTGATTTGCTGCTTATGTCCGACCTAGTTTGGAGGAAGCTCAAAGTGACACGCTGACCTACCTCCTGGAGATGGTGAACTGGTCCACTCTGGCCCGGCCGCTGAGAGACATCCTGGAGCAGAGGAAGAAGATGAAGACTTGGACGCCTTGTGCTCACCTTGGTTAGGGCGCACGCACGCACACACAGTGAATTATTTTGTCCAATTTAAAATGATTTAATGTGTGTGTGTTTCTGTGTCTAAATAGAGTCCATTCCCACGCTATTCCACCTGTGCAGGCTGCGGTTGCGTGCCCACCTGGGTTCAGACGTTGTGATGAGGACCGACGTGGTCAGACAGCTGCCTGTGCCCCCTCATCTGCACGACCACCTGTGGTTTGCTGACATTCCAGCACCAGCGAACACTTAGCTGGTTCAAGATCAGTTCAGTAAACCAATCAATGGACATTTTCATTCAAACTGAGCATAATACAATAATGCAAATTGACTTTACAATTTTTCAGGTAATATAGTTTGTATATAGTTTGTATATATCTATATATATTGTTTAAAATGCCTCCAGGTTCATGTTGTTTGTTATGGCTTGAGTTTGTAGATACGTTGCCTGTGTATGTGTCTTATTTATTTAAAAGAAAAGGGTTCAAGAAAATGTTACGCTTACCTGTAAACTGTAGTTCTGGTTCTGTATTTGTACCAATCCAAAGTATACATTTTGCACTGATGATGAGCTTTTTCAATAAATAATCAGTTTCCTAAAGCTCGTTGGTCTTGGATATTTTTACACTGAATGTTTGACAGTTTTCCACACAGCAGATTACCACCTGCCATCCTCCACAAAACTTTACGGTGACAGACCAAAGGCGCAGGTTACACGCCAGACTTTATTTTATATATATATATAGATTGTTTTTTAATCTTCTGATGGCGGATGAGCTGAAATATTATATTACATATTAAATATTAATACACTAATTCAAATCAGAATATCTGGAAAATGAAACAAAAAATGGGCCATAACTCCACCCTTTTAGTTCCTGGTCAGCACAGTTCCACATTTTCTAATCTGGGCCCCTTCTGGACAAGGAACTCTGTCTGGAAAAGACTCATGAAGGAGACTTTAGATGTAAGTCTGTGTACATAACTGCAGCTTTGACGGTGGGCCACCTGAGTAGCACTTACTATGAGTAAGAATCAGACATTCCTCCATTCCTCTACTGGTATGAGACAATAAGGATCATAAAGAAATGTTAGTTGTAACCATAAATAAATGAGAGGAATAAACTGACAATCTGATAGGCATGAATGGATATGATACACATAAAATGTACAAATGAAAAGTTCTGAAAGAACAAACATGTTTGCCATTACACTTAGATGTCACTTCCTTCCTCTTTCCCGACAAAGTCAAAATATAATAGAAATCAGCCCACAGGATGTTCTATGCAATGGAAATAGTCAGGGAAGGTTTCATTTAGTTACACCTGTTCATATATTGGCAGTTTAAAGCAATGTATGCACATAACATCCCACCTTGTCAACTCAATTGTTCTATTTTGTATGTTTTCAATACGTTTATGTTGTAAATGCATTTAATATGTGAATCGCTTCATGTCATTTGATAGAAATTAGAAAAACATTTTAAATCAGTCAATTCAAATGATCAGCAAATCAACTTTTCTCAAAAGTTTTGCTGCTTTGACTTAGTCTAAACCACAATAATCATTCGAGTTTGACATACTTACTTGCAACTGTAATAACTAGAGGCAGTGTGCTTGTGATTGTAAAAGTACTAAAAGATAATCTAAGAGCGGAATTCCTGTATCCGTCGAGGGAGGACAACGTATGGAGTACGCGAAACCACCTGGAACGAGGCCATTTCAGTCACGTGGGTATGACGATGTAAGTTTCTCTTTCGTTTAGTTGATAATGCAACTCAGTCCAAGAACTACAAGAAACCGAAACAAACACGACAGTGGCACTTAGCGTACGGCACTCGTTCGTTGACTTCGCGTGTTTAAAAAAAAAACATAAATAAAACATTTACTAAATATTTGAGGAGGAAGATGGAAGAAAAGTCGAGGACCATTGAAAAAGAAAAGTGTATGTTCGCGGCTGCTCGCAAAGGGCCCAGACAGCAGCTCCGGACATTACTCCTCCATCACTGTGTGGAGGACACAGACGACCGCGGCAACACTCCGCTGCACGTGGCAGCGGAGGCTGGCCAGCTGGGATGCGTGCGAGAGATACTCTGCATGGTTGGCGAGTACTGATTCCCTTTTAAATACTACGTAGCACTACTGGATTGGTCTTTCGTTTACGGTTTGAATGTGTGTGTGTTTGTGTGTGTGTGTGTGTGTGTGTGTGTGTGTGTGTGTGTGTGTGTGTGTGTGTGTGTGTGTGTGTGTGTGTGTGTGTGTGTGTGTGTGTGTGTGTATTCTTGAAAACATCCAACAACATCGAATGTTACTGTTTGACCAGCTATTGTTTTGGTATGCTGGTCGGTGTGAAAGCTTAGCTTCTAAGTTGACAATCTGTTTTAAATTTGTTTGTCACGACATTCTATGCGTGGTTTTATTGGTAATTTACGTTCAGAATCATAATTTCCAACCGCTGAAATATAATCAAATGCGGCATAAATATTTTACTCAATGGACCACACATGTCATACAGTAACATACCTTTCTTAATGGAGATTGGTGCCCATCTCCTTGCCTTTTTCTAAAGTTTACATCACACCATTTACAGTCTCTTCCGGCGTCTTCACCAAGTACGTTAACACAACGGCAGCCAACGGTCAAACGGCAGTGTTCATGGCTGCAGCCAATGGCCACGTGGACGTGGTTAGACTCCTGGTGACCGCTGGCGCGGACATAAACATCAAGGATGCATCAGGCCTCACACCGCTACTTGCCGGTGATGCCCTAGCCTGCACTCCAAAAGTTCAATACATTGGTAGCTGCTCTGGGTGGTTGTAACATGTGATGGCTTTGTTTTTCTTCTGTGTGCAGCCGTTTCCAACGACAACCTAGCGATGGCCAAGGTACTCATTAGAAGGCAGGCCAACGTCCATCAAACAGATGCCTTTAAGCAGTCTTGCCTTCACCTGGCCTCCGCACAGGTAATCACTGTTACCCACACCCTTATTCACCTAGCTCCCATCTTGATTCTAAACGCTAGCTAGATGGAAGTGAATGCTATTCCCCCCACCCCCACCCCCAGCACTTAGAATGAGATGGAACAAAGATGGCCTCAGGGTGACGTTTGGTTTTGTTATGAAACATGGAGGGAACCCTTAGCACCCATGTGCACATAGCGTTTTTTTCTAAATTTTTGTGCGGACACTCCCAGCACTTCAAGTTAAAAACATCTATTCAACTATTCAGAAAGGCGCTGGTGTCGTCACTGCCGCTCCTTTTCAATGAACCAATCATATATTAGAAGGGGTGGGACTCGTCACCCTTTTAAACAAGGAAATGGCGGACAAACCTGTTCTTGCTGTGTACGTCTAACTTTGATATGTCAAATAAATATAATAAAAAGGACGGTTGGTGATATGTTGTCATTGAAAGAAAACATGCGTACCGCATTTTTTTCTCACCAAACAAGCACATCATCAAAGCGCTCCCCAAGTCAGGTTTATCGTACAAGTCAGGTGGGTCGTTATTGTCTCAACCATAATTATCATTTGAGTTTGACATGGTTTATGTTTTTTACTTGCAACTGTCATAAGTCGAGGCAGTGTTGTGATTGCAAGTAGACAGTATGAACTAGGAAGAGTGTACGGGGGAATTCCCATATCCGTCTAGAGAGGGAGTTCAGGGGAATATCTGCACCCAAATAGAACAACAATACAACATTAGTTTCTCTTTCATTTTGTTGATGATTCATCATTGTACTACAACTACATATTAACAAAAAACCTGCCCTGTCAGTGCTTTTCTGCCAGGAAAAAAATGCAACATGAACACAGGCCCTAAAGGGGTTTTCAGTCCAGTGATGTGAAGTTCCAAAAGTACATTCAAACCATTGTCTTGGTACTTCTTGTTGAATAACCAAGACACAGTTGTTATTCTTATCCTTATTATAAATCATCTCCGTAAAAGGTATTGGCTTTGTTTGAAAGAAAGCACAAGGTGTAATATGGCCATGTAGGCGGTAAAGGATACGCCCTATAAGTTTTTTCTCTCTCTCTCTCTCTCTCTCTCTCTCTCTCTCTCTCTCTCTCTCTCTCTCTCTCTCTTTCGTTATTTATATTTTGTATACTTCTGCCAAATGTACTTATTGTAAGTCGCTTTGGACATTATGTCTAAATGTATCTGTCCAATGTCTCCTCAGGGTTCCAGTGAGCTGGTTTCCTCGGCCACAAAGAATGTCTAGAGATCCTGGCCGATGCAGGTGCGGTCACGTTTCACGATGGCGGCAGTGGTTCACAACCACAAGATTCTTGCTATCCTTAAGGTGCTTGCATATTGCCTCAAAAATCTCTCAACACCCAACTACAGAGTGTTAGCTAACACCGATTCGATATGTCAGGCAAACCAAACGTGATCAGACAACTACCTAAAACCACACTGACCCTGTGTTGACAGACAGACAGACACACAAAAATACTTTAATGATACCAGAAGGAAATTGCTTAAATGATCCCAGAGGGAAATTGCTTTGACATTGGTCGTATGAGGCATTTTTGAGACCATATCGAATCGCCATTGGTCAGAGTTGGGGCAACTTTGGACTACATTCTAAAGTTGGGTGTTGGTGTTTATTGGGGCGGTGTGCAAGCACCTATACACATGAGAGATCCCCATAATTGTGGACACTACGCTTATGAACGTTGCCCATTTTGTAAATATCTGAATAACCATTGAGATGGACCCTTGATGGAGGAACAGCGGTGAACAATGATTGTTTTAGTTGTTCAGCTTCACTCTCCCTTTAATGTTCCCTAAACCTGGGAGTGAAACTGTTTTGACTTTGCAAAAGGTGCAAATGTCAACATCCAATCGAGAGATCGCATCACTCCACTGATGGCCGCCACCATTGCTCAGGCCGAGCAATGCGTGGAGGTGCTACTGAAACACGGAGCCGATCCCAATGTGGTGTGCAGCATCTTGTGGCCTCAGCTCCCCATCCATGTTGCCGTTGAGCTGGAGAACGTCAAGTAAGTGTTGATATTGGCAGTGACCATAGCACACCATAGCAAAGACGTGATCACTGGTATTAGTCCGGTGTGTCCAGTGGTGTATTCCTGCCCAGGGCAGCAGCAGCACTCCTCTCTATAGAGCCACTG
>OMKQ01099190.1:0-19416 GCA_900302335.1 Phycis phycis
GACTTCCGCATAACGCAGCTCAGCAAGACTTCCTAAATTCTTATCTATCCCTCCCTTGTAACAGTTAACTTCTTCCCGACTTCTTCCCGGTTAGCTCACAGCAGTAAAACATACACCTGGCTGGGGATCCATTATTCATCCAAAATTGAGGGATAGGCAGTAGGAGCTCTAGTGCCCTCCGACCATTACGTCTGCAGGTCACTTCCGGCCCCCAAATGGCATATTTTCCCCAAATAGCATATTTTCTCTCGTGCACCCTCACGAAGGAAGAACAGTAAAAAAAACTTGCCTCTCAATTTGGAGATCTTGGTTGGTCTGATGAAAACAGCTTAAATGAGCTAATGATTATAGTAATGTGCCACATTTTTTTGGGCAGTAACGGTAACAGCGTTATCATGATGGAAACAGTAATTAATTAAACTAATGTTCAGTCTGTAAAGCAGTGGACTGTAAAATGCTGACGTAATTAGTCTATGCTCCTTGTGTAAAATTGAACCGCCACATGTGTTCTGTCAGGAACGAATTCCAGATTAGAATTCCGGAAAAGCAGTGGACTAATGGTGCACATGCGAATGGCGCATGGAAAAATGTAAACAGTGTTGGGGAGTAACGTAATACATGCTTTACGCATTCAGAATACAAATTATAAGTAACTGTATTTCGTTCCAGTTACAATTTAAATAGTTACCCCATGCATTTCCCAGAAGCCCCTATAAGAAAACGGAAAAAAATGATGAAGGAAGAGGAGCAGCAGGAGCTAGAGGACGTAGAGCTGGAGCTGGAACAGGCACAACAGAGCCAGGGCAGGAATGCGTTTCTATTTTGGAAATTCAAACAGCATTTCACATTAAAGAAAGAGAAGGGAGGAAGGAATATAACCAGTGACGAAGCTAGACCTTTTTTGGATGGGCTTAAGCCCACCCAAAACTTACCTTAGCCCACCCTATCGTTTCATCCTCAAATCTAATATTCTACCGTGTAGACCATCAACACAGACGTTCAATAAATGTGACGCGGCGATTCATGGGTTCATGCAGTTTTGCGCAAGTTTAAAATGTTTCCACGTAACCTGTTAGCTGTGATCAGATGCCTTTGATCGTTTCGTCCTCAAATCTACAATATTCAAAATCCAAATACCCCCCCGCCGCTGTGGCTTCCTTAGCCCACCCAAAATTCTGAACTTAGAAACGCGCCTGAATATAATTGTGCAGTGCAACCTCTGCTTGCCAACAACCAACCTCCTTTCAGCGTCCAAAGGCTCCACCTCCAACCTGAAGAAGCATCTTAAAGGAAGTTATTTTTTTAATAGCTGTAGTTTTATTGGTCACCTTGCTATTGTATAGTTGTATCTACAAGAAGGGCCAAAGCCGCCTCTTTTTCTTGAGGAGGCTAAGGTCCTTCAACATCTGCAGGACATTGCTGAGGATCTGTTGAGTCTGTTGTGGCCAGTGCGATCTTCTTCACTGTCTCATGCTGGGGCAGTGGGATGAGGGTCAGGGACACCAACAGGCTTAATAGACTCATCAGGAGGGCCGGTGATGTAGTGGGGGAGGAGCTGGACACTCGTGACAATCGTGGCAGATAGGAGGATGCTGTCCACGCTACGGTCTATCTTGAACAATGCCTCTCCTCTCTTTTCCACCCTGGCCCAGCGGAGGAGTACCTTCAGCAGAAGACTCCTCTCACCGAGATGCACCACAGAGCGACACAGGAAATCATTCCTGCCTGTGGCCATCAAACTATACAACATCTCTCTCGAGTATCTGCCATTCCCTCCCTTATGTGGTCACTATCACCTTAGTGGTCACCTCATAACTGGTCATTCATCAACTCTGCTACCGTACATGCTACGTCTTTGTGTATGCTATTACAAATAGTGGATGCCTAGATGTATGTATATTTGTGCATATTATGTATATTACAACATTACAATGTATATTGTTTCACATGTTTATATTTTATTAGATATTTATATTGTACTTTTGCACTACCTTTTTCTTCCCGGAGTATTGTAACGAATGCAATTTCCCTCGAGGATTATTAAAGTACTTCTGTCTGTCTGTCTATCTACCTGCTTAGTTGACGTGCAAATGTTTCATATCATTCTTTTATGTTTTTATCTTGTAAAAAAAAAAAAAGCACATTCTGTACAGAAACAGAATATTTTATGTTTGTCTATTTTCCCACTATTAACAGCTAAGTAAATAAAGAAGCTGAAAAGAAAATTGGTCACTTCATCTGTTGTTCATATCTTTTGCATAAACATACCCTTATAGTCTTTGTTCCTCTACAGCAAATTATAATATAGTGCACTTTCAGGGAGACTTGGGCCTAAACAGAGGAACACACCAGAATAGGCCTGTTTAGTAAGCATGATTTGATGCCGCATTCGTTACGTTACAAGTTACATTTTTGGGCATGTATTCTGTATTCTGTACATTTTAAAAGTATCCTTCCCAACCCTGACGGTAAAACACACCTACTTCCCAGATCAAATTGCATCACGATGAGTACCATTAATGCATGTAAATATGTAAATGATATTGTCACATATAAGTTTTTTGAGAGGACTTCTACCAACCACAAAAGCAGTTTATTAGCCTCATGATTGGGGCGGCAGTAGCTCAGTGGGTAGAGCGGGTCGTCCACTAACCAGAGGTTTGGCGGTTCGATCCCCACCTCCAACTGTCCACATGTCGAATCCCACAAATGTATGACAAATATACTGATTGTAAGTTGCCTTGGGCAAAAGTGTCTGGTAAATGCCTTTAATGTAAATGATTGTATTCATAATCACACAACCCGCACATCAGCTTCAGCTCACTGATGTGTCGTGTCCACCACCAGAGACAATGTCTGCAAATCTCATAAGAAAAGCTGCTGCAACCATTAAAAAACAGCCATTGGAACTGGATTAGGAGTGGCATGTTGTCTACGAATGCAATGAGAATTTGATAGATGCTCATGTGTCGGGTGATGGTATTGTAATTGAGGAGTGCATGGTTCGATAGAGTGATGGTGTTGAAACTGAGAACTGCTTGGTTGGAGAGATAAATATTTTCTTGATACCATTGTTCTGCGTTTTGGGGAGGTCTATGGAATGCAGTACATGTCATGTAAAATTATTTAGGCCATCTCAAAAGACTTGTCAGGTAGCCACATTTCCCTGCAGCTGAAATGATTAGTTGCTTCTCAGAAATGGAATGCAGAATAATAGAATAGAACATCTGTCAACCAATATAATTTTTTTTTTTTTTTTAAAGAACACAATTGTGGGCTTTTACCTCTTAGCATTGGTAATGTTATCAGTCATCAGTACAGTGAAATATCTCGGGAGAGTATTTGCATTAAAACGTCTTAAGGTAACAATTGTGTTTGCATTGGTGATATAATGGCTTTTGTGGGAAACTCTTGATGTTGAGGGCACAGTGGTCTTGGTTTACAATTTCAAAACATAACGTGATTACTTTGATTATTATTTGACTTCAGCTCATTTGGGGATATTTCTGCTTTCTGATCTCAACTCAACCTTGTGATGTACAAGCCTGCAGTTGATTTAGTTTGTAAGTATGTACTGCTTCAAGTTAAGGATGATTTTGTTGGAATCTGTCTGCTTCAAGCCTGTGGAAGCACCTGTATGAGGATTGTCACTTGTTCTAAAACATGCAGTTAACTGTATTTGGGAAGTATTCTTTGTTGGTTGCCTATATGATACTTCTGTGGGCTTTATCTGTTATTCCCATTAGTGAGCTTAGGCTGGTTGGAAGCTGCATTCTAACATTGAAGGAATGTCTTGTCTTGTTCACATATGGGTTAACTCAACATATTGATGACACAGTAGCAGTTGAATGAAAACACAAAAGGAAATTTAAAAAGGTAATTTCACAAACTGTATTTGTTAATTGTATGTACGTATTTATGTACTTATTGTATCTATTGTATCTATTGTATGTAATGATTTACTAGAGTATTTTCTTATTCAAGTTTATGTTTTATGTCAATCTCTTTAAAATGTATAAGCAAACTATGTGAAAAGGTTGTGTCTGTGTATGTGTGTGTGGTACAGTACAGAGCACAACAGGCAGTGACATGTTCATCAATATAAAATGTTCCTAAATCCATGAACTCTTCCTTTAAACATTTATGAATACAGTGCCCCTAATACATACCTCCAGCCTTGAGAGTGGGGATGTGGAACTAAGCATCCTTGAGATCTAGGGATGGGAACAAATTGCCCTTTTTCACATATTGGAGCAACGCTCTGAGCTTCTCCAAGAGACAAGCCACTTCTGCTGCTAGAGCTGCACTCTCATGGGGTCATGCAACCTTGTCTCCTCCAGCCCCAAGGGTGGCGGACAGTGCTTGAACTGAATGGGATGTCACCACCTCTCTCGCTCTCACGAAGACACATAACGCTCGGAGAAAAGGCGAGCAAACAGCTGAGGAGCGCTGTGTAGGAATATGCTGTATTCCTCGGCCCTTACTGCCTTCACACCGTGTGTGATCCATGGGGAGCAACCCGTGAAAGGGAGGGCTAAACTCATTTGCAAACCGAGAGAGCACAGCAGAGGGTGGGTCTAAGGGGCAAAGCTCTTTAAAGATGTACTGCCGCTCAGTCGAACAGTCTCTATTATCTTAATTAGAAGATAATAGAGACTAATAGAAATAAGAAAAAGACACTGATCGGCTCCATTTGGGTGCCAGCTTCCACTGCTTCCCAGGGCCCCACCGGAGGACTGGTGTGCCCTTGCTGCCTGGTGATGCTGCTGGAGTGGTGGAGGCAGCGGCGTGCTGCTGCTGTGGTGGGAGCTTGAGCTACCTGCTTCATGCCAGCCTGGCGAGAGGAACCCATGAGAATAGGCCTTCTCACAGACACACTGCTGATGGGTGTGACCCGAAGTGCCTATCAATGGCCAATGGGCCCTGGATGAGACCCACCCTGTCATAGTCTGGGACCAAAGTATGGGACAGCCACATTGCCCAGCGGCTGGCACCAGGATGCCAGAAGAACCTGGCCACCTTCTCCACATTGTCTGGGCCAAAGGACTCTGCTGCAACTGTTATGGCCAACAGGGCAGAGAGCAGGGTGACATTACTGACAGTGGCTGCGCTCTGTGAGGCACAGATGTAGGACTTCAGAGTGGTGAGCTGTCTTTGAAGACAGTTAGGAGGCAGCGGCTTCTTGTTCGGATTCCATCCGGTCGGTGCCCAGACAGAGGAGAGCTGCCAGGGAAGGCTCCAGGTGAGGTAACCCCCTCACCTGTGTGGTGGTCCACCCCAAATCGGTGAAAGCCTTCAGTGCATGCGCATCTCCTTCACACAGGAGATGTGGACGATCTTCGATCATCCACTCCGCGGGCAGCCTCCACGGATAACAGCACTGGGCTACCCCATGATTTAATTGATTTACCATGTGCCAGTTGCCCCACCCCTTGTTCTTTTTTCCCTTGTATTTTTTGACCGATACCCATTTCCCATTCTTATGGGATAAGCCAGCCCTGCACTGTCTATGCCTTTCGGTCAGATCATCATATGTCTTCTGCTTGGGATTCTGTTAAGCCTTTTCCACGTCCAGTTCAGTACTTTTTTGTTGTTTTTCTCTGATGTTTGTTTCTGAACGGATCTGCTTGGTTGATTCTCATCTGCACCTGGGCCCCAATCTCTTTTAACACTTATCCTGAGAATAAGTTGCTGTAGTCCCAGATGTTTGGGTCTCTGATGGAATGTGCAGCTGGTCCCCTGACAAAAATGGAAAGGACATCAGCAGGGCTGTGATGAAGCAAGAAATTCCAAATGCACACTGCAAAATATGCAGTCGTAGTGAGATGCACTGTCAGGGTCCCGTGTCAGTCCCCTAGTTAGCTTTTGTCTGTGTCTGTTTGTGGCTGTCCTGTCTGTATGTTGTAGGCAGGGGGGGTACCTGCTCTGGTTCCTGGCTTCAGCCTTTTCACTTTCTGGTTCCACACACCTGAGGGGCATCAACAATTATGTCCTGCAGTTTATCAACACTGGTCTTCCACCCACTCATCGCCAGATTGTCAACTCTGTTCACAGTTAGTAGTACTCTTGGCAAATCTGTATTCTGTTAGCTTATCTATCCGAGTCCTTGTTCCCGTGTTATTGTTTACCCCTTCCCTTGTTCTCTTGTGCTCCCCCTCTCCACACCCCGTCCCAGCATTCGCCGCAGTTTGTCGATTCGGCAATCAGACCGACGGCAGCCAGCGCCACGGAGGTTGATTGCTCCGTCGGCGCGCTCCCACCTTCCCACGGCTCCACGGCTCACGGCTACCTGCCGTCTACCTGGGCTCACACACCACTACCTATACCCTAAATAAACCTGTGTTATACCATATCCTCTGTCTACGACTCTCTGTGTTGTACATTTGGGTCCACGGCAACTTGATCCATGAGAGTACGATCTGGCCAACATGGACCCAGAGGACCTCCGTTAGGTGGAGAGTAGGCAGGGGATTCTTCTCCAAGAGCTCACCGCGGGTCTAATCGATCTCACTGCTTCACTCACTGAGCTCCGGGTCGGGTCTTCTTCCCTGCCTCTAGTTTCCCAGTTCAGCTCCCCGGACCTGGGCCCAAGTGCTGCCCCCAGGGCTACTGGCGCTGCCTATCTGCAGCGTGAGCCGACTGTTCCTCCACCAGGGGCCTCTCTATGGAGGCAACCTAGGAGGATACCAGTCCTTCCTGGTTCAATGCTCCATCGCCTTTGAAAAGCAACCCCAGGCGTATCCCACCGAGCGGTCCAGGATTGGCTACCTGATCAACCTACGCCCTTGCCTGGGCTTCAGCACATTGGGAGAATGCATCCGCATCTTCTTCACACAGGAGATGCGGATGATCTTCGATCATCCACTCCGTGGGCAGGCTGCAGCGAGATGTCTCCGTACTCTCCGTCAGGGTTCCCGCAGTGTCTTGGAGATGTCAATTGAGTTCCGGACACTGGTGGCGGAGTGCGACTGGAACGACTCCGCACTATAGACCGCATTCCATGGCGCACTCCATTACTCGCTCAAGGACAAGCTTGCATTCCGGGAGGATCCGGAGGATCTGGACCATCTAATTCGGCTGGCCATCAGGATGGACAGTCAGGTTCGGGAACGTCAGCGGGAGGTCATACACCGGCGTCTTTTACCACCCGGACGCAGCTACCAGATCGGTATCGACCCTCATTGCCGGCCACTTCCTGCCTGTGACATCGGTCCAGGTTCCTCCAAGGTTGCCTGAGGCCCCTGGAACTTCCCGAAGCACCCCGAGCCTGAGCCTATGGAGCGGGGGATATCTGCTTGGAGCGAACACTGTCTTTCCCACTGCCTTTGTTCAGCCTCATCCCCGGGGTCCTCCGCCACACCACCCCCCCAGAACTCCCAGATCTGTCTACAGTGCCCAGGGCCTATCATCACCTCGGTCAGGTGTTCAACAAGCACCATGCCTTAGCTCTGCCCCCCCACCGACCCTACGATTGCGCCATCTTCTCCCTGGTGCAACGCTGCCCAACGCTAGTGGAAGGCTCTTCAACTCTCTAAGCTGGAGAGGGAGGCGATGGAGAGTTATATTTGCGATTCCCTAGGGGCGGGCATTATCCGACCCTCCTCCTCTCCAGTCGGTGCAGGGTTCTTCTTCGTGGGCAAGACGAATAGCACACTCCGTCCTTGCATTGATTACCGGGGAATGAACAGCGTCACGGTAAAATACAAATACCCCTTGCCACTAATCAATTCCACCTTTGCTCCTCTCCAGGGGGCCACAATATTCTCGAAGTTGGACCTACGGAATGCCTACCATCTAGTCTGCATCCACTAGGGGGATGAATGAAAGACGGCATTCAACACCCCGCTAGGTCACTTTGAGTACCTGGTCATGCTGTTTGGTCTGACTAATGCCCCTGCTGTGTTCCAAGCCCTGGTAAACGACGTCCTCTGGGACATGATCAATAGTTTTGTTTTTATTTACATTGACGTCATTTTGACTTTCTCACCAGACCCCGTAAAACACAAACAGCATGTGTGCCAGGTACTCCAGCGACGCCTCAAGAATCAACTGTTCGTCAAGGCGGAGAAGTGTGAGTTCCCTCAGTCTCGTTCCTTGGCTACGTCATCAGCCCGGGTCAGGTTGGCATGGATCCTGCCAATGTCGCAGCCATGGTGGACTGGCCGGCTCCAACGAACCGTAAGCAGTTGCAACTGTTCCTTGGTTTTGCTAATTTTGTCGGTTCACACACAACTACAGTCGTATAGCCACTCCGCTCACCGCTCTCATGCCCACAGCTATTCCCTTCGTCTGGACCCCGGAGGCTGCAGCCGCCCACGTGGAACTGCGCCATCGGTTTGTCTCAGCTCCTATTCTGGTACAGCCAGACCCGGCTCGGCAGTTCATAGTGGAGGTGGATGCTTCGGACACAGGGGTAGGGGCCGTGTTATCCCAACGCTCAGCCATTGACGACAAGCTTCACCCCTGCACCTTCTTGTCCCATAAGCTTTCCCCCGCGGAGAGGAACTATGATGTTGGCAATAGGGAACTTCTGGCTGTTAAGCTGGCATTGGAGGAGTGGTGCCCCCTGCTGGAGGGAGCTGTCCAGCCCTTCATCGTCTGGACTGACCATCGCACTCACTTACCTGCAGAAAGCAAAGCATCTGAACTCCCGTCAGGCCCGCTGGGTGCTATATTTTGGTTGGTTAAATTTTGGTCCCACATCGCCTTGGACTTTGTCATGGGTTTCCCCCCCTCCGACGGTAACACCGTGGTGCTTGCCATCGTCGATCGGTTCTTGAAGGCCGCCCACTTTGTTGCTCTGCCAAGGAGACAGCCAACCTAGTCACAATACACGTCTTCCGCCTGCATGTCATAACATAACATAACATAACAGCAACTTGGTCTTTGACATGCACAAAAGGTACTCAATGTCAACATACCTAAATGAAACCATGAGCAAATATCAATGCCATCGCTCATTGGCCACTGTTGTAATATAACCATAATCCATCTGCTATTTGATTACAATAACCTATTTTTTGCGGTATAGCATGGCATTTTTAATTCCATGCTTTACGACAGTTTTGATCACAGATTGGTTGACACTCAGTGGCTGTTTACATGCATGGTTTAACCAAGGTGGCCATATTCAAGTTAATGTCTTATTCAGGTTAAGCTGTTTATATGCACATTTGATACCCTGCACCTACCCCTGTTTCCATTTGTATATTTACTGAGCATTGTGAGAGGCTGAGCCAGAATTCAGAATTCAACCATGCTGTTATATAATGCATCTACCTTTTATTTGGCCATCAGATTCATATAATGCCAAAAGGCCTAAATTATCCCTTGCTGAGCACCAGAGTGATTTACAAACAAACAGTGAAGATGACACCATGCCATCATGCCAATAGACCAAAGGAAGGTTTGTTTTCTATTAGCCAAAGAACTACTTTCCACTTTACAACTGTAATATGAGTGGAAATGTGCAGCCGAGATGTCAAGGCACAGAACCCATGTACGTTTATTATCCCAATACCTCCTCACAAGACAATGATAGGATTGAGGTGAAAAATAGGAAGATGCAAGTGTGTTGAAAGGTAACTAATTTTCATTATATTGAGCAATTTACACATCAGTGCTTCAACATGCCCTTTTGTTTGCTTTCCAATTTAGATATTTTACAACAGTTGGTAAAAATCCACTTAAGATTGTTTTCATGTTGTCTTTCATACTGGTGAACAAACTGATGCTACTGCATCACCACCTAATGTGCCTACAAGATCTCGAGGTACGTCATCTTTGTCAAAAATTTTCTCTTCTGAGAATAGATACATAATTCATAATGAGTTAAGGAAGAATCATTTCCTACGATCAGGATCTGTCACTAGCAACCATAGTCGTCCAACCATTCACTTTATATCATATGAAAACATATGAAACAAACCTCACATATATCATATGAAACAAACCTCCACGATATGTGTAGCCCTGTATAGGGCACTTACTCTCATAAGTACCCTGTTTTTTCATATTTGTGTAAATGGGGAAACTACATTTTGACTTCTTTGAGTGTGATGCAGACATTCTCAGTTATTGACTTTATTGCAGCATGGTCACTGGTCATCTTCCTTTAGGCATCACACCACCACCCCCGTGTCCACCACCACCTCAGCTCCAAACAATGTTGATGGCAAATATCCCAGTAAGGAGACAGATGCAGAGCGATGCAACCAGACATAAATTGCTCGAACTTGAAAAATGTTTGAAAGAATGCAACTTCCATTATCGATCTTACCCAAAATATCCAGTTAGAGCCCATTAAAGATGGGTGATGTTGACCAGCATGCCAAAAGTATCTAGTAAGCCTGTACAATGGTAGGGGAAACACTTCTTGGAAGCATACATTTTTGGAAGGTGCTAGTGTGCTGACAGTGTCTATATTTCCTAGCCATGTACATCGAAATTCTCACCCTGCTTTAAGTATTCAAGCAGCAACAGGCCGAAAACCTGCAGTTATTGCAACGACACAACTCTACTCGAACGGGTACAGATCAGGGAGAAGTTGAAGCGATGATAGAGAGGGCTATTACGGACAGAAATGTTGTTACTTCACTGGGGCAGGAGTTCCGTGAAAGTCCAAAAATAACAAAAAGTTGTAAGTAAATTGACCAATGCTGCAACGACCATTTGCCCATTAGGTTAAGAAGCAACACAGTGCATCTAAAATAGAGAAATATTTCCGTCTACAGGTGCACATATCGCCATGTGCATGCTATGTACGTATGTATGTCCGATTTTATGGATCAGCTGTGGGACACATTGAACAAAATTCAACGAAATGCACAAGTGCTTATGGACAAGTTCATGTGTAAACTTCTGCCTTTGTTTCATGTTTGTGTAACCATAATGTGCTGTAGCCTCTCTACCTGCCCTGGTAGAGTTTGGTTGAGTTTCTGTAATATTGTTGATGGGGTGTTGTGTGGAGAGAAGGAGCACTGACCATGGGTTTAGGACAGTGGTGGAGATGCTGGGTTGTTTTATTTACTCAAATGATAGCTGCTGGCTCTATATATCTTTCAAAAACAAACGGCAAACATATATATATATACATATATGTATATGTATGTATATGTATGTATATGTATGTATATACGTATATATATAATGCATCAATGTTCTGATAGGCTGTTACCTGGGCCAGTGTTTAGGGGGTACCACCCCCTTCCGGGGTAATATGTGCCCTAAAAATGCCCTAAATGTAAATATGTGATGTTTTTTGGGGGAAACCTTCGGAGAATATATGGGAGACGCGTCTATTAAAAGTACCGATTCATGGTAAACCCTCTCTTTATTATAGCGAAACACTACAATATTTTTTAAAACAAGTGTGATGCAAAAACAAATTGTTCAAAATAAAAAACATTATAAAATTGTATCACCGAAAATAACAAACCACTGCATATTGACAATAACTTATAGAAAAAGATAAAAGATAAACCGCATGGACTATCTGCATAGAATGTGTGCCTTACCAACACAAAGGGCACAGCGACAGCGACACGTAGTGGCTAATGTCGGACCACTACCCTACATCTGTGTATATCTGCAGTCTCGAGGTCTTCCGGTATCCCTTTTTGAAAGACCAATACAGACTACCGCCATTGGCTGGTAGTCTTTGAGTTAATTTCCTCTCACGCAGGCACAGAACGTACGTGCTAGTTGGCCGTTGGCTGTAGTCTTTGCGGTACATTCTAGTGCAACTTTTTGGCCAACAGTTAACAGTCGGCCTTCGTCAAAGCTAGTTCCTTGACATCAGTTTGGTGTGTAAGGGCCTTGAAAATGACCCTCTAAGGATGCTAAAAGGACGTCAAATTATTTGGCATGAAGTCAAGAATGTGTATGTATGGATTAGGAAATATCTGTGTTGATATTTTACAAAGCACAAATATTTGTGGATTGTGATACACAACACGTGAATCATCTTCTGTGGAATACAAATTCAATAGAAAACTTCTGTACATTATCAGGATGGAATGCCTCTTGTCCCATTACATTTCTTAGTTGGAACTGTGTTTCTTAGTTGTATAACTCTGTTGTACAAACAGTATTATTGCTAGGATGTGACCATTGTTCTTGAGGATAGATATGCTTTCAATTAGTGTGGAACCAAATGTATTAAAGTGTAGGGGTAAGTTTCCTTCTTTGTAAATGTCACTTTTTGCTTAAAATAGGGTAAAGCAGAAATTGAGGACACCATTATCTCATGGTATGATTGTTGATGCAATTGAGACTGTACAAATAGCACTGACTAAACTGTCCTAATATTTAACACACAAACTCAGCTGGAAATGAGTGAAAGCTGTACATAGCTTTTCTGCAAAGTGGGAATGAACAACATTCATCTTCGTGTTAACCTCAAACAAGGTCTGAGTTACTGAAAACGTGGCGTAAATGCAAATGGCGGCGATACATGATGGCGACTCGATATATAGCGAGGAATTTTGTTTACCGGAAGTAAACAAACCTGACGCTTGTCGACCAGACAAACGTCATACCAGACCTTGCTTTTGATTGGCAGTCTGTAGTCACGTGAAAGGAAAACAATTTCACAAATGAGATGGCGTGCGTCGTATTTTACCACCTCATGGGATCCGTAGGCGACATGCTATATAATACCTTGGTCATCTGATGGTGTATATTGGTTCCGATTGTGGATGACCGTTTCACTATTTCGTATTTTCTACTGAAGAGCAATAATGTATTTCATGGCAGGTGACATTATCTTAGTAAAATGGGATACCAAAGTAAATATACACGACTAGTTGATTGGCAGGCACTGCAATTTCCTTTTTTCTTTGCAAATTAATAGAAACGAATATAATATAGCAACGCATTAAGTCATTTATAAATGATGGAGATTGATGGTCGGGATTTCCTGAACACTCCTATGAAGATCGTAAGGTTCGGAGGGAGTGTTGTTGCTACGTTAGCTAAGTACAAACAGGTATGCTAATTGTCCTTTTGTGTATGTGCCAGTAGTAGCGTGATATTTAGAGCTATTAAGCATGGTTACTGTGCTTATTCTGAATTGCATTGACGTAATTTTTTTGTAGAAGTGTATGTCTGTACAAACAGCTACACAATTTATTACGAAGATGTGCTTTTGTGGCACGAGACTTTTGTGATTGAAGATTATTTAATGAGAAAAACACAATCTGAATGAAGGGGGACTCTGATGACTACGAGCTACTGAAGCGCCAGTTGTCAGATCCAGGAATCAAGGTAAATAAAACTTGTGACAGTCATACACTTACATTTGTGATTGGTGCAGTTTCTCCTATATTTAATGTATTGTCTAACAGGATGGGCAAATCATCAATTGGCTACAAGAGTTCCGTAGCTGTGTGACATTGCTCAGCAAAGACCATGAACACCTTATCCACACAATTTTGGTAAGTATACACATGTAAGATTATTCCCATATTTTACAGTACAAGTCATTCTTAATTTTTCCTGCCAATCATTTACATTGAATATTATAAACCCAACTTCCTAAAAACATCTTGAACTACCAGCAACGCATCACCAAGCCTGTTCAGTCATGCTCTTTCCAGTTATGAAACAACAGAGTTAAAATCGATATTATCACCCAAAGATCTGGAATGAGGAATTGATTCCTTTTTATTCATACCATTTTCTCACAGACTGCTGCATTTTAACCTGCCTTAACCAAGCTGCTCTGTTAGTACCTACAGTTGGTACAAAATACAGCTGCCAGGCTATTTAAAAACCAAGCCATAGGTCCCATATTAATTTATTTTAGCCTCATTCTATTGGGTTCCTGTACAATTTAGGATAGATTTGAAAATCCTACTCATCTAAGCCCCTGAAAGGCCTAGCTCATGCATATGTTAGTGGGCTATTGATACATTATTTGACCAGTTGATAAATCAGGTCTTCCTAGGAAGGTCTTCGATATTCCTCATTCGAGTCTTATTCAAAAGGCGACTATGCTTATATCGTGGTGTCTGTCTGGAACACTCTCTGAATTTATTAGATCTGCCAGATTTGGTCTTGATACAGTTTTATGTCTTTATGGCTAATTTGTTTACTTGTCTGTTTCATTTGTTTTAACTTACTTTTTGTTTGTATTCTCTGGCATTTTTTTGTCATGTAACATTTTGTTTTAAAAGCTTTACTTGGTTGGCTTTTAATTGGTTATCAAGCTTCTGACCATTCCTCGAGGAAGAATATGGAGTCTGTTCCAGCTTGCTGTAAACCTAAGAATGCAGTAGATTATGATGGAATGTAAATAAATTGAGCGCCTCCTTTTAATATTTATTTTTAAAATAACATAGATGCTAAATTTAGAATAACCATGCTTACTATGTTTGTGCATATACACATGACATTGTATTGTGTATGTCTTTGTTTGTGATGGTGTTGCATCCCCAGAGGCTACCCTGGCTTGGCCGTAGTCCCGCGGTTATTGAGGAGTACCTTGCTTTCCTGGGTAACCTGGTTTCAGCCCAAACAGTCTTCCTCTGTGCCTGCCTCAAAATGGTCATCTCCCACTTCACTCCCAGTAAGGCACCCTTAGTTTTTTTTCAGCTGTAATTACACAAGATTTAAATAAACACGTTTTGGGCTTAGAATTCGAGGAAGGAGAGGGACGTGTTATGTCCATGGCAACAACCCTTTTCGTGACACTTTTTAAGCACCATGTTTGTGCAAGGTCATTGTTATGAGAGATGTTGTATGTGAAATACTTCGACTATATACTAAACTATAAGTGTTCGAAAAACGTAACCCTCTCATGGAACAGGACATCAAAAACAACTAGTGGACAACCAGGCGAAGCACCACACAGCCACACACACTTTGTTGTTATACATACGTGCGTGCGTGTGTGTACACAAATATGTGTGTTTCAAATAAGCTATACTCTCTCTTGGAGGCAGCCATCAACATCAAGGCCAGACGGAGCTCCACACGAAACAAACACACCACATGAATGTATCTTACCACTATTGCTTCAAGAAGAGGACTACAGTTGCCTCCACCAACATGTGCAGTTGCCCAATTGAGCTTGGTTATACTGATTTATACGGAGACTAGAGCGGTCAAAATTTTATATTTATATTATATTCAATACAAATGTTTCACCACTGCCAACACCCAATTTCAGTCAGTTTCTCTCAGCCCGTCATGTGGAAAGACAAAATCCATAAAAGAATTTCATACTGTATACCTGCCCAACCCTTATACTGCGCACACACATCCGTAATTCCAGATTAAATTATTTTGATATCTTGATTGATGTTTTGATTTTGATATATTTTGATACCTATCTTTTCTGAGTGTGAACATTGAGCTATCTACTTTTTTTATTATTGGTCTTGTTGATGCCTTAAATTGCATGCTGATTAAACCTTTCTTTCATCTTTTTCAGAGAGAGTTAAAATAAGTGAAGGTGGCGTTGACATCTCTGACTCAGATGATGATGAAGATGAAAGTATGTTGAAAGCTTCACTTCGATGCATTCTCTCTGCATATGAAACCAGTAATTGATTATTTATCAGTGGGACTTTTGTGATCAATAATTGTTATAACAAAAAAGTTACATTTTTGAAGTAATGAGATTAGATTCAACTTTATTGTCATTGTTGAGAGTACAAGTACAGAGACAACGAAATGTAGTTGCCGTTCTAACCAGAAGTGCATAAGAGCGATTAAGGTGCAGGTATGTACATGAATTGTCATATAGTGCAATATAAGTAGTAAAGTAAACTGGTGACGTAAGATAACAGTGCAAGTAGGTCGTAAGATATGGACAATATATACAGTATAGTATAGAGCAGCATAGATGGGAGATGATTGATGATTAATGAATGATTAATATATGGAACATAAATAATCAGTGAACAAAATGGGGTTAATTGCATTGAACTCTATGGTAACCAATGCAATATCATTCAGCAATATATGGTGGTATTTGTATTGGTTAAAAGGTTGTTGCATCTGATTTCATCTTTTTGTTTTTCTTTTAGACCTTGCCAGAAATTTTGACCACTGCCACCAAGCCCTGCAGGTCATCATCAGATATGTCCCGTGGTAAGTAAAATTTTTTTAGCTGAATATCCCTAATCTCTTTATAATATTTATTCTTCTCATTCTTATTTATTGTTATTTATTTTTTAAATGACGACGATTCAGTCTTTGTCTTCTCTCCCCTCAGCACAAGTCACTTCCTGGTTCCC
This sequence comes from Phycis phycis, assembly GCA_900302335.1. Classification (NCBI taxonomy): domain Eukaryota; kingdom Metazoa; phylum Chordata; class Actinopteri; order Gadiformes; family Phycidae; genus Phycis; species Phycis phycis. The sequence goes on from OMKQ01099190.1 coordinate 16,245, forward strand.
ATTTTAAATGAGAAGTTCCCTTTTGTGCAGAAATCGACCAGAACCTTGGTGAGTGAAATATGAATAATCTTTGAACATGCTTTTTGTTGTCATTAATGATGATCATAATAATTGGTTTCATAAATAGTTTTTCTAACCCTTTACTATGTTAATGATTTCTCTACAGGAGTGTTATGTGCATAACCTTCTGAGGGTGACTGTGTACATCCCATCCATTCAGAGAGATGTATTGGAAATCGTAATTGGAAATATGCTGAAACTAGATGTAAGTCCCTGTTCTCTGTATTATACATGTGCTGATGTGCTTGTCTCTTGTCTGCCCACAAAAGTCTGTAACACTAACATTTGCCTTACTATGTTAATATCTATAAGAACCTAATTGAGTTTCGATAAATGCTTGCAAACATTTAAGCATTCTCACTAGTTTTTGAATTTAGTATTAAGTATTTCCAAGCTAATACATTATGGAAAACAATTTGTTCAAGTAATTCATCAGTAGCAATAATTCTGAATAGCCTTCACGTAAACATTGGTGTTTGACTGCCAGTATCCAGCAGCTATCAATTCTTTATTACTATCATAGTAGCAAGCATTCCTCTCTAACTGTCACTATCCAGGTAAGGGCTGGAATTCACTTGCTGCAGACAACACATACGTGTACGCATCATGGCTGCCACGCGTATTCTGCGACCGTTTGGTGTGTCGGTTGCGCACGTCGTCGAACACAACACGTCTGCAAGATGCAATACAAAAAACATGAGCGGATACACATGCGGATCTGATATTACTGTGGTCTGCCCCAAGTGGAGACCTCCACTATCATGCGTTTTGGCTGCGTAATGATGCAGAAAGTCTGCACACAGGACACAGCAGGTCGCATAAGCTTACGCTTGGTCTAAAGCAAGTGTATCAGCACCCTAACAAGCAGCTAATATTCCTCTATAACTGTCACTATCTGGGTAAGAAGCAGCTATCATTCCTCTGTAATTGTTACTATCCAGGTAACAAGCAGCTAACCTTCCTCTGTACCTCTGTCACTATCTAGGGAACATTCAGCTATCTTTCTTCTCTAACCATAACTATCAAGGTAGTCTCACAAATCAGACATTAGATTAATAATTGTCTGATGGCAGACAAGCTCAAATCTGTGTGAACGGGGTGCTTCACTTTCTTTTGATAAAAATTTGTTTCAATCAATAATGTTCCTAGGGGCGGGGATCTGTAGGCACCCGTAAATCTGAATGGGTCTCAACCGGAAACAAACACTATATGAATATATAGATATGGCTGACTATCGATCGGAAGGGACTAAAAGCTGTCAAATAGGTTATAGGTCTGTCAATTTTGCTCTCCTGGCTTCATCTTTCAAAAAAAGAAAAAGGAATTACTACAAGGCAAAAACTTGACATGAAACCAGACTCATGCTTTCGAAGACTTAACGGGACCTGTTGTCATATGCGATGATGCCAAGGCTGTGTGCACCGATTGCAAGACTGTGTTTTCCCTAGATTTTTTTTGTGGCAGCGGTGCTCTGAGTTGGTAACCTAGCAACACTAGGGGGGTCCGGGGGCATTTAAAAAAATTTTAAATAACCTTTAAATGGTTACTACTGGTGAGATTTTTGGAAAAAAAAACAAAAAACATTACAGATTGAGACTTACTAAATGTCATTCTTACAAATGACATAACAATCAACAGATTCAAGGAATCTGCTGAGATCAGATCATTGTACAAATGTGCATTGAACAGGGTAGAAACAAAGTTCATAATTTGTGTTAATTTTCATCTTAATTTTCTTTGATATTTATAACCTTAACCTTAAAAAAAAAGAGGCACAATGCGAAAACGGATTTGTTGAATCTAATTTATTTTAAAAAGTATTAAAGTCAACTAGACAAATCTAATGGCACAGGGCACATTCTGATGCCGAGCATTTGATTTTTCTTTGTTTTTCAAAAAACAGCTCCAAGGCTCACCGATAATTTACTTGTGATATGACACAGACAGATGGGGGTTGATACTGATTTGCAGGCAAGTCGCCAAATGGTCTCCTTGCTGCTTATTCTGCAGATCCGTCTTCACCTAAAATCTGTAACCTAGTATTCCAGAGGAGTTTTGACTTTTAAAACACAGTTTAGATGACCACTAATAGGCTACGCAAGCATAATTCTGAGATTATTTTCATTCATGTTCACAACTGTAGTGTTGGGAGAGTGCACCCAAGCGAGCGAGCGGCCACTCATTTCACTGGTAGCACTAGAGCAGTGGTCACCAACCTTTTTGATCCAAAGATCCCTGACCTCGGCCCTGAACAAAGGCAAGATCTACCTTGAAGCGTCAAAAGAGAACCAAAGCTAAAATACTTCCAATTTAAGACCTTTTATTAAGGCAAATGTATCACAACAAAAATATCCCATTAATTTGAAATAATATTTCAATTCATGCTTACAATAAGAATTAAGGTTTTCACCTGTTTTCTTGCATTACACAGCATTATTCAGTAATTTTGTTCATAGTGGGGAAAACACATTTTGCAATGAGCACAGTACTGTGTGAAGCTTAAGAAGCTAACTGTGAAGCTTAAGAACTTGCTTCATGCAAGGTACTGCATTTCTTACTGAACAGATGAACATATTTCTATTTATATATTGAATATTGAAACTTAAATATTACTTCTGAGCATTTGCACCAATAAAAATACCATTCTGGCTCATCTTCTCCAGTAGACTGAATACTACTGACAACACATTTATAAACAGAATATATTGCTATTAGTAACAGTTAACTATGAAACTTACTATTGCTTTTGGACCACTACAAATTCATCATACATCACACTTTTACAATACAAGTCAGTGTGATGGTTGTGACTGAATACTATCTGCAAGTTCTTTATAGTTTGCTTCAACTCGTTTTATCAACTCGCCATCTGTAAAAGGCTTCTTGTGTTTAGCCAAAAGGTGACTTACTCGAAATGATGCTTCTGTAGCAGCCTTAAGACGATTGCCAGATTTAACGAAAAGAGACTGCTGGACTTTTAGCCCCGATTTTAGCTCCAGGACTCTTTGCATGGATAGCACTCTTGTTCGGTGGAAAGATGTCCTTGAACTTCTGGTGGTTGGTGTTGTGGTGCCGCTCCAGATTTCCTTTTACTCGGTGCTTGAGTTTGGTG
>OMKQ01099192.1:0-11573 GCA_900302335.1 Phycis phycis
AGGACATGGGTATGAATAATGCCGGTTACAAACAAGTAATAATAGCCAGTCACTCTCAATCACCACTGAGTGACAGGACAGCGAGGCTAAAGCAGAGAACAACATCATGAAATGTAACATCTCTGAGAGCCAAGCCTAAACATAGAGTGGCTGAGGGAGCCTCTGATGAATGAAGCCGTAGAAGTGGCCACACCCCGTGAAGAGTGAGCTCCAACACCCAGCAGTGGTGCTAAGCCCTGCCGAGTGTAGACTAAGCAAACACCCGCACATGTCCGGAGGAAAGACGCTGATGGAGAGAGCATGGCCCCCCTCACACAAACAACTACTGTGTGGATCTGAACGGCACCAAGTATTGCACGTACCTTGACAAAGCCCGCACTGGAAACAAAAGATGCAGCTCCGTCTCCAGAAAGGGTGCCTGGATAACCCTCTGAAAATTTGGGGTTATCCCAGAGATCCCAGTGTTGCTTAAGCACATGGGATTTAACACGTCTAGCCTTACGCAATTTCTTGACCAGGGACAAAAAATCGGTTTACCATCACAGCCTACATGGCCAGCCAAAACGTGATAATGTGATTGCTGTTACACCACTTGGAGAAAGTGCCCCACTACACTGTGTAGAGGGAGAAAGTGGATGGCACGCGGGCACTCAATACAATAGTAATGATGCCATGGCTGCAGGAAGCCCTCTGCCCTGTAGAATCAACCTCTCAGAAGTCAAACTAACAAGGCCAGTTTCTGTTAATCACCAACTACGGTGCCCGAAGCGCTCCAAGCTCTTGGAACATCAGGGCTGATCCACCTCTCCTGGTCCACCAGAATGAGCGTCTTTTCCTCCTGTCTGATCTGCTCAAGTAGGAGGTGAATCAGCTGAAGCAGCGGGAACACATACAAGAAACCCCACTGTGTGTGTGTGCCATCACGTCCACCCTCAACGGAGGAAAATACTGTGGTCTGAGAGAGAATCACATTCTGCAGTGGGTGTTTTTCTGGATGCGAAAAGGTCCACCTGAGCCATCCCAAACCTCTGCCAGATCAGTCTGATAATGTCGGGATGAAGCTGAGCAGGTTCTGATGAGCCCATAGCCAGAGCTCAAACGCTGCTTGGTGGAGGGCAGAGGAGCGCACTCCTCTACCCCTCCGCCCCTCCTCGTTTGTTCATGTAGGCCGCCACTGACACAATGTCCTTTCTGGTCTGATCGTGGTGGCTGCACATCAGGTGACAGAAATGTAAAAACGCTTTCATCACCGTGCAAAGTTTCAATACATTTATATGTGCAGCAAGGGCTGCCAGCCGCCCACCTCTGACCGAGCAGGATACGCATGTTTGCCCCTCCCCCCAGCCAGTCAATGAGGTGTCCATGAAGACCACCACATAAGATTTAATTCTTCCCAGGGGAATCCCCTGGAGGAGTGCAGGGGGGCTTCCCCAGTATTCCAGGTCCGGCGATACTGAGTTTGTGTCACTCTTCTGCCTGCACAAAACCAGGTAAGCACCAACAGGAGGCAAGAGCCTCACTGTCATCCTAGCCTAGTCAAGGCAAAGCCCCTAGTAGACCAGCCAATGGCTAGGAAGCCATCGGCCGTTCTCCCAATCGTTCTCCCAATTGATGGTGAAGCCCAAGAAGAAGAGATGATCTATCACCGTCATAGTGTATCTTCTTGCTCTTTCCTCTGGCTCAGTGACTCAGGATCAGTAAATTGTCGAGGTAGAAAACAACTCTTTTCTCTAGAAGCCTGAGCAGCAAAAGTGCCTTCTCCAAGAGATGAGTCATCCCCACTGCTAGAGCGGGGTCCTGCTACCCTACCTACCTTGTCTGCTATGCATAGCGCTGTCTAGGAATATGTGTCAGGTCATAGAAACTAGGCACACAAGTCGTCCCTGGGGCATTTTGAGATTCTGAAAGTGTAGTTTCTAAGCTTTCCAACGATGTGTAACACATGGAAATATGATAATATTTGGAGAAGTTGTGGCCATTTGAAAGTAGGCACATCACAAAAGCTAAAACTGAGGAAAAAGCTTCCTAAAATTTGCTGTTGTCACCTCTCTCTCCTGGCTGGGGAGCACAATGGTGGTCATTTGCATCTCATTTAGATAAGCCATACCTCCTGTCAATGACTAAGTGGTCTGTCAGGGCAGAAAGTGGTTTGAACAATGGTTATCAAAAGTAGTCATTCATGTTGATGTGTTATTTTCCTTTTAGTGGACTGATCAGAATTAGAAGGTACTTTGTTAAAATGGAAATGCTTTTTATTACAAAAACACCCTGAATATCACTCAATAATGCACAGGATAAGATGTTACTCCCTTGTGCTATAATCCAAGGTATAAAGCACATCTACAACCACACCTGTTTAACACTTTGTGAAGCATAAAGGACAGAATAATAGCAGTATACAGACATTTTAGCTCAACCCTTAATTCTTCCCCCTCCTATAACAGGAATCAAATCAAAGTCAAAGTCAAAGTGGTTTTATTTTCAATTACTTCACATGTCAAGACATTTCCTAATGTCCTAATTTTTTTTATAAAGTCCACAACTCTGTTGATATCTTCAGGGCTGATGAACCTGGCTGGTGGATGTGGTTGTGAGTGCTTCTTCCTTAACCATGGTCTTGCCCCATTCTTCTCATAGTGTTTGACTATATGAGCCAGGGTGTCTTTGCCAATGGTGAAAAAAGGAAAATAAAGGAGTTTCACATCATCATCATGGTGACAGGCATCTTGTCACCTAGCTCAGAATGTATTCATCCAAACTGCAAATAGGCTAGTTGCTAAATCATTAGCATCACATTCAATTCAAGAAATGCTAACAGGCAGGTTGGCACCTGATTCTATGTATTCATCAAAACAATCATCACGTAGGCTAAGTCATTAGCACAAGTCAATTCAAGTAATTCAAGCATTATTGAAATTAAGAGCAGATGCTAATGATTACAATTAAAACGACAGTGAGCTAGCTAATAACAATAGGTAGGTATGGGAAGTTATAAACATGGACAAAACATGAGATAACGTGTTATGTTTACTTTGAATGAACACAAAACGACAAGTACATAACTTGGATGTTTATGGAAACTCACCCCATAAGAAACAGAAAAGTATTCTTGCAGATCTCGTTGCTTCCAATGAAATAAGTGGTCCGGGCACGCTTTCTCTTTGTCTTATGCGTGTGGATGATGTCCAATTATTCGCATGTCCTGCCACTCTTTTTCCGCAGCTAAAGAATCCATCCATACGCTGTACATAAGCTCTGGAGAAAGTTTGTGGCTACACGATGGTGTCCCCTGGAGAGAATTGTCCTTCCTTCTTGTGTAGCACTTGCAGTCGAAGTTACGGATTTTCTCAATTTCGCTGTCTTTATCCCCTTCAAATGTTACCGTAGATACAGCGTCTCCGATGCTCTTTGCCTCGTCCATCTTCATTCAATAATGATATCAGATGCAGTATCAGTTTCTCATGCCAGGGTGCTGCATTAAGTAGCCATGCGGTTTGCTTCTGATGGGTGGAGACAATAACAAAAGAACACATGAAGACCAATGGAATGTCCAGTATGGAAATTAACTGTGTTGCCGCACACGCCCCTACAAAATGTGAGAATGTCCTGAAAATACACCCAATTTCAAACACAAAATGTATACTTTTAATGAAACCAATACTGTCATCTGAAACATGGAGAGGCTTCTCTGTGATCTCAACTAACAGATTCTGCAAAAATACAAAAATCTAATTTGGAAAAAAAATTGCTTCTTTGTTAATTTGCGCGACTTGCCCAACTTGTGTCCTTGGATTCCATGACCCTTTCCATGACTGCTTTATTCCTTAGCCCCTACCGCCTTCACACTGTGTGTGACCCATGGGGGATAGCCTATGAAAGGGAGGGGTATACCGGCATACCTAGCAGACACATTCACTCTACAATGAGACAAACAAATGGATGCAGGTCCCTGAAGTGAACATCATGCAGTGCAAAGATGCTGGCAACGCTTTTGAGCACAAACTTGAGAAAATGTTAAGGGGAGCTTTACACACTTTTAGTTTATGTGGCACATGAATTTGCTCCGGGAGGAGTCCCATTTTGCTTATCAAAGGAATTGTAGGTCATGGACCCCTACATATCCAGATGTAGGACAGAGCTGTGTTAATCAGTGGTGCTGATTAATCATTTATTAAGCTGATAATTAATCATTCTTTTGGATGTTTGTGTGTCGGTTTTGGTTGTTAAAATAGCTTTTTTTAGATACAAGTACAGGGGGCTCCAAAGAAAAAAGGTTGGGAACCACTGGTCTAGGGGACTAGTGCACAAGGCCATAGAAATGGCTCTGTGCAGTCCCCAGTCTGCTCATGAAGCACACAGGGACACCGTGAGGGGGCAGACAAAACCCAGCCTATACTGCGCAGTTTAAATGCCACCCCACAGCCACTAGGGGGGAGGCGAGGGAATGGGACGCTGTTGGCATATGGGGCAAAGCCCTTCAAAGATATACTGCCATTCGGTGTTGTTTAGCTTTATTTTTGGGGAAAGAAAAAGAAGCTGGCCAGTTACAGGATGGCGCTAACATCCACTGCTTACCCGGCCTCCCCTCTGCTGAGGACCCGTTCCCCCTTGCTGCTGACCACTGCAGCGGTGATACTCGTAGTGGAGGAGGCGGCATGCTACGGTGGAAGCTTCAGCGATCCTGCTTCCTGCCGGCCTGGTGAGATGAGTCCATGAGACAAGGCCCGAACAGGGACCTTTCCATTTACTGAGTGCTGGTGGACAAGGACCTCTGCAAATCGTGGCCTGAAGGGCCCATCAGTGACCAGCAGGCCCTGGATGAGACCCACCCTGTTGCGGTCCAGGACTGAAGTGTGGGACGGCCACATTGCCTGGTGACCCATGGTAGCCCCTGCCATCTGCCACCGCTGTAACTGCCACTGGCTGGCACAGCTGGAGGATGGCACCGGAGTACCTTCTCATCAGGTCTGAAAAACTCCCTGCCAACTGTCATGGCCGACAGGGCAGAGGGGGCAAGGCGACATTGACAGCTGACATATGACTATTCCACAGAGCCAGCAAGCGAGCTGTCTTTGTATACCGCTTCTCATTTGTATACCGCTTCTCATTTGGTTGCCAACCGACACCCATAGCATTTCATTCATTCTTATTTAAAAACAGCAGATTTGGCAACCCATACAGTTCTCAAAGAGACGAGTAAGGGAATCCTTCCCTCCCCATTGGTTGATTAGTTGAGTGTGTAGAATTCTCATCTGAAAGTGTATCTGAATGGTATTTCAACGATTTTATTATGCCTATTCACAAATATATATATTCATTTGTGTCGTAAATTTGACTCCATAACATCAAATTTCTCCCTTCATTTACATTTAGGCTCTGGTAATCAGCAACACAGCACGACGTACCTCCACTGTAGGTGAAATTGTCAACCTAATGTCAGTGGATGCCCAACGCTTCATGGACCTTATCACTTACATCAACATGATCTGGTCTGCTCCACTGCAGGTCATTCTGGCCCTTTACTTCCTCTGGCAGGTATGGATTGCATTACTGTGTCGTAAAAGTTTATAAGATATAAGTTTGCCATTTATTCATTATGACAGTATGCCAAATGGGGGTACACACACCCATTTGGGATGGTGGGAGGGTGCTTTAAAGGAGAAAATTTCAGAGAATGCTGCTCTTTGTTGATTTAATATTGGTTATGAACATTTGCTAAATAATTCCACCTAAAAAGTTTAGCAAATCATAATATTTACCAAAAAAAGCCTTGCCGTTGCTTCTCAGTACACATTTTTTACTTGATAGCCTTGGAGCCATATTGATTAAAGTTAGGCCATAAGGCGAGGTGATTTTGTTGTTGGTCAAAATGACCAGAGAAGAATGTTACTAGTCTAATATAATTTATTGCTATGATTAAGGTATATTCCTTATGATGGTTAACCGGAGGTTTTCTGAACTTATTGGCTAGACACCAATCATGGTCTGAAATGAAATATTGTGTGTATTATAATAAGGGGGGGGGCGACAGTAGCTCAGTGGATAGAGCGGGTGAACAGAGCGGGTCGTCCACTAATCGTAGGGTCGGCGGTTCGATCCCCTTGTTCCCCACTTCCAAACTGTCTGCATGTCGAAGTGTCCTTGAGCAAGACACTGAACCCCAACTTGCTCCCCGGGCACTGAACCTAGCAGCCCATTGCTCCTATCTACCATAGGTAGATTGGTAGTATCTACCATAGGTAGATAGGAGTATCAAATTATCAAATGCAGAGAGTAAATTTCCCCGCTGTGGGATGAATAAAGTATAATAAATAAGCTAATTTTTCTGACAAAATGTTATCTTTACATTCTGCTTAAAAGTAATATTTTCCTACGCTCATCAATGCAGTCTGCTCTCCTATAGGGAATGTGTTCCTCATTGCAGCCCGCACCAGTTGAACTGTTATTCAAACAAAAAGTAAAGCCCAAATCACATTTCTTCCACTTATGTCCTTATCCACAAAGATCTGAGTCTCGATGACCTACACATACACAAAGACGTGCAGGCCTTCCAGAGCTTAGCAATGTGTCCCCCTTCTCTGTGGGGGGTTTGGCGGCAGGTATTCTGATTCTTTAAACAGAGAGCACAGTCCATTTTGTTTGTCTATCTTGGGGCACAGCCGTCAATAGTGTTAAGCTTGACCTTACAAACTGAAAAAGGTTGTGTCAATGGAGCTAATAAAATTTGTATTTGAATCTGAATCTCCATGAAATGTTTGTGTAACGCTAGTCAAGATTAGTTAACTGGTGTACAGTATGGCATGAAGACGGATCAAAAAACATCCTTCTTAGCTCAGGCATAACACATGAGGCGGTGTGATTTAACCACTCTGTAAATACTTCAGTCTAATAAGCAAGTCTACTTTTAGGATCACCTCATGATTATTGTTATCATTTCATCATTGGTTAGGACACCACATTTGAAGTTGTGTGGCAAATGACTATTTTGACTATTTTGATGACTATTAAATGACTATTTTGATGATATGCATAGGCATATGTAGGCATCTGTAAAAGAAATAGTCAAATCTATTCAGACATATAGATGTCTGAATAGATTTGACTATTTCATTTACAGATGGGCTTCCCTACCTTTCACTTCACATCTATGAAAATTATATAATCACCAAATAATCAGGTTTCAACCACCAGGCGACATGTTCCCTAAATGTGATCAATTGTTCAATTTATAATGGACGATGCCCATTAATAGAATTATAAGAGGAACATGTTCAGTACTGTTTTCCATTAAGATATTTACTATGAGCCAAGATCATCGCGACAAGTCATGAATCTGTTGTATCTCCTTCCTTAGCCATTGTATTTAGAAATACTTCAGTAGGCTACTGCAAAGACAATACAGTGGGACATGAAAATTGTGTTTATAGGTTCCTCATGGTACATCAACAATACATTTGACTGGTCAAACAACAGAAAGGATGCTGCAGGCTGTTTTTGTGGAGTTCAAGAACCTTTAACTTAATACCATATTCACAGCTACCTAGTGTTCAACTTAATAGTTGCCATTGCACTTTTCTATGTGTTGTGCTGGAGGGTGGCATCAGCAGACCCAAACTTGCATAGCTATTCAACACCCTGCCCATATGTTTCCCGATTTCCATTTTGTACAGAATCTTGGTCCATCGGTTTTAGCAGGAGTAGCCGTGATGGTCATGATGGTGCCTGTAAATGCTGTAATTGCCATGAAAACTAAAACCTACCAGGTGGGAGATTATGTCTTATTTTTGTGAAATATTTGAAGCAAAAATTAAGCTAAACCATAGTTGCATTTTGATGATGATGATGATGATGATGATAGTTGCATTTTAGAATTGTAGGGAAGACCATATATTAATATGTACTGTTTATGTGTTTAACAGGTAGCACAAATGAAGAGTAAGGATAACCGGATCAAGCTTATGAATGAGTTGCTCAATGGCATAAAGGTGCTGAAGCTGTACGCCTGGGAGCTGGCATTCAAAGACAAGGTGTCTGCTATCCGTGAGAGTGAGCTGAATGTCCTTAAGAAGACTGCCTACCTTGGAGCAGTGTCTACCTTCACATGGGTCTGCGCCCCATTCCTGGTAAATTGAACGTGATCTGAATGCTGAGCCTTGTTGTGTAGTGGTCTTGTGTGAAATAGAATACACATGGGACAGATGCAACACTTCAAGAAAATAACTCTACCGATACATTTTCTTAGTATGCAATGATGACATCATGTTAAAATTAGTACTTTACACACTAATGCCAAGCTCACACCAAATTACTTATGACCCAATGTTGACGTCAGAGACAACATCCAGACAATTGTTTATATCCTTGGATAATCTGTGAAATGTCATGCAAAGAAAATCCTTGTTCTATTGGCTAAAACGGTTTCTGATGTAAGGTGAGATGTAATAATTTTTGTCCCAAACAATTTCAGACCATGTCACTTCAAACTATTTTGATTTTGTCAGATCTAATCTACAGTCACACATTGTTCTACTTGAATGTTACAAATTAATGTCAGAGGCAAAAGCAGCAGATTTCATTTGGCCAGTGTTTATATCTCGACACAAGAGCACATTATATCAGATCCCTGGACATGCCGTGATGTGAACATAGTTTATTATCAACAATGGATACAAATTGTATTCACTCTTCTGAGTAAAATGACTATAGCTGTGTTTATTAAACTATAGCCTATTCACTTATACAAAAATTAATATGACCAACATATATTGCTGTTATGGCCATGTAATCACTCTTTGGCAGACTTGTGCTGAGATCGCCACATTCCTGTCGTGCAGGCAATTATGATTTAATAATTTCTGTCTTACCTAAATCTGCTAATGTGTGTTTTTGCCACTGACCGGGTTTGATTTTTACAAGTTTCAGACATTATTGAAAGTATTCCTACAAAGAAATATATGCTTTTCTTTACCTTTGGCTTGATGCGGTCTGTTTGGTATTGTGTCCAAAGGTCTGCTCAAGGAGCACTCTTGTTCTGAAATCATGTTGCATTGTAGCAAGTAATTTCCCTACTGTCATTACAATCCTTCACCCAAACACTTGGTTTGGGTAAACTATCCTACTAAATACTGCTGAAGGTTAAAAATCCTGGAGATTTCCTATAATGACTATAGGAAAGTCAGCCACCTTTTGCTTAAAGTAAAGAAAGTTAAGACATGAGTAAATGTAATCAGGCAGATCACGGTTTCTTTAGGGAGTTAGGGTGTGACCTTGAATGTCCAATGATTCAAATCTTTGATAGAAAGACATTTAGTCTTGTGCGTGTGTAACGGTGGGACATTGGGAGGAATGGGGTGCTAAAATGAGTACTACCACAGTATTGCTTGGATTCTGGAATAAATACGTATATAGCCATGTATACATATTCTTTTTGTGAGGCTGGTGGTTTGATCCTTCTGTGCTGCTTTCAATAAATGTCCTTATTGTTTGTTTCATAACCACTTTTTTTAATAGCAGTGGCCTTATCCAATACTTTTCTAAGTAGAGCACATTCTATATTGTTGTTTATTTTGCTGTTCAGTGAAATTGAATGTGCCACATTTTCTCCATTCACTGAAACGCATCATTCAGTATGGAGTGCTCTCCGTCTCCTCAGAGACAAGCCACTGTTTCATTTCATAGATGTATCATGTTATGATATATTAGTCTAAATTATAGTATATAAGACTAATAGTAGCCTATATTTTCTGTCAATTTGAATGCAGATGACATGAAAAGACGAGCATGATAATATATATGGTGAAAATATGGCGGACATTTGGCGAATAATATTTACTTATTTTATAGTATTTGGCGAATAAGCTGCAGCCTGCCAATAGACTATGTCAATAGCTGTGGCAAACCCTGATAAGCTAATTGATTATTTTCAAGCATTTAAACCACTTGAAACATTAGGCTGAAATGCATACAGTATAAAAAATACATAGCTGGAAATCTAGAGATAATTTCAGTGATGTACATGTACGGTATGTGGGACAATACATATTAACCAGTATACTCTTCATATTTGCTCTGACAGTTTACATTTATCATTGGGTTGGTATATGTATACATTCCATTCCAGTCATCTATAGATTAATGATGAAAGTAAATGGATACATGACATTGCAATTGCTTGTTATTGGAATACAATTGCCCCAGCAAGAGGTAATGCCAGTGATTGCTGTATAGGCTCATGCAACATATTAATAATTTATTAACTGGAATTTCTATTCTACTTCTCCATCTCTGGTACTACAGGTTGCCTTGTCCACCTTTACCGTGTATGTGCTGATCGATGAGAGCAATGTGCTGGATGCCGAAAAGGTCTTTGTATCACTGGCACTCTTCAATATCCTGCGTTTTCCTCTCAACATGCTACCCATGGTCATTAGCAGTATAGTTCAGGTAAGTCTGTCTGGCCTCAACTCATACAGCAAGCTTGCATTAGATTATTCAAATGTGCTTTATCTTTTAAATTAAGGAATATAAGAAATATAATATAAGGAATATGATCATGTTTTATTTCCAGCAGACCCAGCCCTTGTCAGACCAATCACAACAATTTTCTCTGTAGTTGTGATTGGTCTGCTCTGATTGATTGTAGGTATATCCAAAATACATATTGACTCCATAGGCATTGTGATCTCTGCCTGTTGATAATCAAAAATCAACTACCAAAAGCACTATATATAATAATCTAATCTTGTCAGTCAAAGCAGCTTCATTGTCAATTCTTTCACATGGCAAGACATACAAAGGAATTGAGAGGACGTTTCTCACCCTCCGACGGTGATACAGATAAAGTGCACAGGCACAACAGGCAGGACAAGACATTCCTAATACTAAACGTAAACATTTCTACAGATAACATTCATTCATTCATTCATCATCCGCTTATCCGGGTCCGGGTCACGGTGGCAGCAGGCTGAGCAAGGAACTCCACACTTCCTTCTCCCCAGCAATGCTTTCCAGCTCCTCCTGGGGGACCCCGAGGCGTTCCCAGGCGTTCCCAGGCCAGATGAGATATATAATTCCCCCAGCGAGTTCTGGGTCTCCCCAGGGTCTCTTACCAGTTGGACGTGCCCGGAACACCTCTAACCGGAGGCACCCAGGAGGCATGCTGATCAGATGCCTGAACCATCTCAACTGGCTCCTTTCGACGCGAAGGAGCAGCGGCTCTACTCCGAGCTCCCTCCGGATGTCCGAGCTCCTCACCCTATCTCTAAGGCTGAGCCCAGCCACCCAGCGGAGGAAACTCATTTCGGCCGCTTGTATCCGCGATCTCGTTCTTTCGGTCACTACCCAGAGCTCATGACCATCGGTGAGGGTTTGGACGTAGATCGACTGGTAAATTGAAAGCTTTGCCTTCCGGCTCAGCTCCCTCTTCACCACGACGGTCCGGTACAACGCCCGCATTACTGCTGACGCCGCACCAATCCGCCTGTCCATCTCGTGCTCCATTTTACCCTCATTCGTGAACAAGATCCCGAGATACTTGAACTCCTTCACTTGGGGCAACAGCTCGCTCCCAACCC
>OMKQ01099225.1:0-11885 GCA_900302335.1 Phycis phycis
AGCTGGCCGGCCGGGGGGTCACTGAGAGGTTGGGTAAATACACACTCACCCCAGGTGGGACGGACGTTCGGGAGAGTGACTCGTCCCTCCATCCCAGATGCTAGGACCAACCCCCCCCAAGCCGGCAGACAGACAAACAGACAGCCAGACGGACACGTCATCATCATCATCATCATCATCATCAACATCAGCGTGTTCCACAGGGTGGTTAGGGAGCGTGAGGAAGAGTTGGAAGAGTTTGGGCAATTTCCCGGTGTTACTTCCATGTCTGTTGTTGTTTTACTTTCCTCCCTGTCATCGCACCGCCTGCATCAGGATACCACCCAGTATGTGATGGTGGTGGTGTGATTGTTCCCCACTGATGTCAGCTGGAACAGAGCCCATAAGAAGCGCTTTGTTTTTCTACCCTATCTCTTCTTCCCGCAGACTGATTGTTTAAGCCTGGCCGACATGTGAGCCCCGCGCTCCATTTCCACTCGATTCCTTAGATATCGGGGGAACGAGAGAAGAAGGATCCCATTGACGCGTGTGACCAGTATGGTATAGCCATAAGTTATAGCACCCTTGGCCTTGTCGCTCCCTCTAAAGCTCTGTTGGCCAGTGTAGATACTAGAACATTGTCATTATTCACAGAGTACCTGTGGATACCTATTGTTTCTTTAGGGTGCTGATAACTTGCTTCACACCAAGTGTGAGCGTATGGTACCTGCTGTGTCCTGTGTGCAGACTTGCTGCATCATTATGTGGCCAAAGCGAATGATGGTGGAGGTCTCCACTTGGGGCAGACCACGGTAATATCAGATCCGGAAATCGTACAAAAGCACGTGTATTGCCTGCTCATGTAAATACACAACAAACATAACCAACACGATTTGTCGCCAGCCGGTCTGACATGCATGTTTATTGCTGTGCATATAAAGACTGTGGTCATACAGGTGTGGGAAATTGCGGACTAGGTCCGGCAGTCTCTCCTCGAAACTATCTGCCATGCTAATAATAACTTCCCCGACTTAGACCTCGAGGTCACTGTGTTTATTCGCACGATCGGCCCTCAAATTTCTTGTCAGTATTGCATCTTGCAGACGCGTCGTGTTCACTTGTGATGACGTGCGCGACCGACGCACCAAACGCTCACAGAATACGCGTGGCAGCCATGATGCGGACACGCACGCGTTGTCTGCAGCAAGTGAATTCCAGTCCTTAGGGTTTAAATATTATTTTTAAATTGGAGCGCCCATATCTCTGAATTGCATGTGTAAAAAGTTTTCAAATTTGGCCACCCAATAGATATCTGGGAAGAGCAGGTCCCCCAAAAATATGGGACAGTGTCACCCATAGGGGGCGCTATCATTTGCGGCTTCACCTATAGATGGTGAAGTGGTGCAAAATGACAAATAAACGCCAGCAGCTATTAAACCATTGTCTGTGTGGGGGAATGTGGTGATCGTTGATCATTTTCCTTCACCGACTTTTATATTCTCTCCATAAATATCCTATGCCACCTTTTTAGGATTTTTTTATTCTCTTTTTTGTCTCTCCATCAATTCTCTATAGCTCCTCTTTTGGATTTATTTCACTCTGCATCATGTCTCCTCACCTATTATTTTGTAATGTGTCCTTGCCATGATTTGAACACACAGGCTTCTGACTTGGAGTCAGATGCACTACCACTGCACCACGTGGTCTGAGGAGGTACAAATGTAGACCTCATATAGATCTACACAAATGATGAATGAATGAATGAGATCTATGTGAGATCTTCATTTGAAGATCCTCAGACCATGTGGCACAATGGCAGCACGTCTGACTTCAGATCAGTAGGTTGGGTGTTCAAATCTCGTCAATGACAAAATAAAAGGTGAAGCGAATGGAAAAAATCCAAGAAAGGAGGTATTGAAAAATGATGGAGAGAATAAAGAAAAAAAGGAGGTTTAAATCCACAAAGGTGAGTAAACTGAGGATGTCAAAGTGTAGGTGTCTACACATATGATGGATTAATTAAAAAACCCCAACAAGAGAATAAAAAAGAGGTGAAGAATGGAGAGAACCCAATATCAGAAAGAGGGGTGAATAAAAATGGAGAGCACATCATTGATCCCTATTGTTTCTTTAGGGTTTAGGTATCATTATGTGTTAAACAGAGTGCCCATATGTCTGCATTGCATTGGTAATAAGTTTCGAAATTTGGTCACCAAATATCTATCTGGGAAGAGCAGGCCTCTAAAAAATATGGGACGGTGTTGCCAATAGGGGGCACTATAATTCGTGGTCAAACTCAAACAATCAGCCCCACCTCCCAGAATTTACATGCTGAACATTTTATCCTCTTGGACACATAATGTTGACAAAACGTAAAAAAAAAATTTCGACGTAACCGCTGGACCAAATGACACATGGTTTCGATCTGGATGATCTATGGATGTGTCTAATGTAGAATTTAAAAGGGATTTGACTGCTGTAAAAATGGCCGAGTTATGACAAATTCGAAATATGCTACTATACTATAAACAACATGTGTCTGTGTGTGTGTGTGTGTGGGGGGGGGGTGTCTGTGTCTGTGTGTGTGTGTGTGTGTGCATGGATGTGTGTGTCTCTCTAACTTTCTGTGTGTGTGTTTGTGTATCTCTGTGTTTGAGTGTCTGTGGTTGTGTGTTTGTGTGACTGTATGCGAGTGTGTGTGCGTCTCTGTCTGACTGTTCTGAGTGTGTTTTCTGGGTGTGTTTTCGGGAACAAGAAAAGCTGTGCCCTCGTGAATCTCGAGAAAAAGACGGTTGTTGCGGGCGGCGGTGCCTGGGCTGTGCACACCTTTTGTGACCGCTTGCAGTCCTAGTTTTATTACTGTATCTCAGTAACCTATCGCGTCCGCGTGCAACAGGACAAGAGCCACTGCTTGTAGATGAACAGCCCTCCACATCATCTGGACATAAACGTGGACCCTTAGATGACCAGATAGAAGGAATTTCTATTACTGGTGATAAAGACTTTTTTTTTTTTTGGCATGTGTGTTCTTTTATGCTTCAAATAACTTTCAGATATGCACGGATGGTAACATTGATATAAGTCCAAGATGAAGATAAAGCAGTATCCTGGCCTCAAGAATCGGAGCCTAATGCATCACACATGCAATCCCATTCTCTCTCCCTTCTTTGACATCTGAAAGTAATCTGTACTAGGGTCTATATGTATAATAATACATATTCATTCGGTATTTGGTTGTAATGAGTCTACATTGGTGAAGTCCACACGGTGCAGTAGGGGTGATGTATCAGCTGGGCTCCTGACTGTCGGCCACCTCAGAAACACACAGGCTGCTTTGTTGTAGCGTGGTCCATTCATGCTTAATATCGCTAGAGATGGTTAACACATATAATAGTTGAGCCGTTTATCTGTGTTCTCGCCTGCAAGTGTTATATGTGCAGGGGAAGCACAAGAAATATGATACAAGCTA
Source organism: Phycis phycis (assembly GCA_900302335.1). Classification (NCBI taxonomy): domain Eukaryota; kingdom Metazoa; phylum Chordata; class Actinopteri; order Gadiformes; family Phycidae; genus Phycis; species Phycis phycis. The sequence goes on from OMKQ01099225.1 coordinate 3,449, forward strand.
ACAATAAATAGTGATGAATAGTGATAAATGGCCGGTGGGGATTTTCACTGTTTTAAGAGGAAACTTTAGCTAACAAACAATAAATAATTTCTGTTTTCACTCTAGGGTTAGCCAATCCTCGCAGGGAACGTTTCATTTGACATTTATTGCAAAGTGTAAACCCCGTTAACCACAAAGAGCGTGACTACAGATACACTGCATAATCTAACACCGCTATTATGATGGCCCTCTCCGATTGGTTGAAATTGTCCCACGTGACTTCATTTGCCATAATATGGCAATCGACATCGCGAGACATGATCAGCGTTACATACATTGGACATTTATGCGAGTGCAGGGTTTAGCAGCGCTCGTGTAGCTCGTGTAATTTCCTTTAACTATCGACAGTGAAAAAGCCCTCTCCCATCTTCTGTTTGACCTCAACCCGACCCGCCAGAGGCAGATCCCGCGCAGATCCTGGACGGAGGTCCTGAGTGATCTGGTCCACAGCAGTGTGTCTACCCTTAACGTAATGCAGATCAGCAGCGCGGCCGCCGTCTGCACCTCCGTGCTGACAGACCCGCGGAAGAGATCAGGAGGTGGATCGCGCGCTGCTGCAGCATTGAAGTGATTAAATATCCATGTGACTTCATGTGGTTCTCAAGGGCCCTTAGTTGATACAAGCGCTCTTCTATTCAGCGAAAACAACAATGCCACGGGTGTAGCGCCGGTCACAGACTTTAGGCTTCATAAATGCCATGAACGGTGAGATGACAGGCTTCTGGATAAACTGCAAAAGACAATGCACACTTTCTCTCCATCTCTATCTCTCTCTCTCTCTCTCTCTCTCTCTTTCTCTCCATCTCTCTCCCTCTCTCATTCTCTCCATCTCTCTTTCTCTACAGCTCTCTCTCTCTTTCTCTCTGTCTCTCTGTCTCTCCCCGCTCGCTCTCTCTCTATCTCTCTCTTTCGCTCCATCTCTCTCTGTCCCTCCCCTCTCTTTAACACACACACACTCACACACACAAATACACACATACACACACACACACACACACAAACACACACACCCACAGCATCATCAAGCATTGCTGAACCATGATATCATCGGTGGGTAGACGTTTGGTGAGGGTTGGCTTGACCCACAGTTAGTGGGCTCAGATCATATAAAACCAGTTCTCAGGAGTTTGGTGCCGTTTGGTTACACCCTCTCTCTGGGAACACTGAGATGAGATGGTTACAGAAAATATTGCACTGGACATTTAGAGTCACTTTTCACTTCATTCATATCAAAATGTTCATGGTCCAGTTTTATGTTTCCCCGTTGAGCAGCGACAGACCGAGTTGCGTTGCACCAACATATATGATACACATCTATGTCTGATCAGTCTTTATCACTTAATCTCGGATGTGTAAACAGCATGTAACTACTTCCTGATGTGCCTCTGTGATTCTACAGGCAGCTTCCCTTGCAGCTGGGATCAGAGTTCAACGCTGAGGCTTCCACACATAAGGAAGTCAAGTCCACCATCTAGTGTCTTGAAGTGGCACTGTAGCGTTTGGCGGCTTTTCCCGTCGCCCTGTTCACTGGGCAGATGCTGAATTACCAGTAACATCTAGTCTGAAATAAAACTAACAGAGATGCTGTCATTGCTGTCATGGGGAGCTGTAATTAAGAGCCCTAGTGGCTATGGATTAACTAGGAGTATCATTCATTGTTTGGATGGCCGACACACACACACACACAGAACAGCTCTCTCACTAACAGACATAGTCAGTCAGACTTGTTTACACACCCCCCACCACCCCAGCGATAGAGTTGCACGTCTGTGTATATGCTGGCACCCTACTGGACGTTGTATACTCCCCCATAGGCGCTGGGAGAGAGCTATGGCGAGGTCACCGTGGACCTCGCAAGCGATGTTTCTGATTTGATTGGCTGGCCAGGTCCGACTGCTGTGTGGTCCTTGTGTTCCCGGGACGACTTCCACTGAGAGGACAGTGAGAGTCATACACGTTGCGGTTTACACAACACAGAGTCACAACAGAGGTGCCTTTAAACACAGCGTGCGTTGTGTACACAGGCAGACAAATGGCCGTGTGAACGGGTTCGCCGACCGCGTATCGTCTCTCTCGGCTCGACTTGGATAAATATATCCAATATTGAGATGTTTATTTACATAACCTGAGCACTGTACACAGATTAAATGTAGGAAAAGGGTGGGAGCAATCTTAACTCATGTCTCACACAATATCCCCATGCCCTTATGTCTTTCATTCTTGTGGTGTTCATAAAACGGGTGTTGTCGTGTTCACCAAACGAGACGACCAACAGGTAAGTTCCACTAAACACGATCAGAGCGGAGACATGACTCTCTTTGTTTTTGTTAATCGTCGCGTTCCTGAACTCACGCATATGTGTGTACACGGTGTGTCGACGTAAAGGGCGACCAGCTGGATGGTTTACAGAAGCAAGGTGACCGGTCGTTCAACACAGCTGACTGAAACCGTTGGGAGTCGTCAGTCGTGCGGCGCAACACGTCGGCCGTGTCAACCTCGATCAGCGTTCGTTGATCACGCGCAGATGTGTTTGCGCCGGCGCACCTTTGAAGACGCCATTTTGTTTAGAGCGCTCCGAATGCACAACTGTTATGCATTCATCAGCCCCTTGCTTGGGGTAACCCCTGCTTTGTGGGGGGGGGGGGGAAACGTGTATCCAATATAGCAGTCACACATGGACACAGGCATGGACGGCGTGCGCGCGCACACACGCGCACACGCACAGGTGTGTGTGCGTGTGCATACATACACCAAGCACACGCATACATATGCAGAGGATAAACAATCGTCGGACGTGACCTTCGATAAATCATTCCTTTATTATGTACATAGTTAACATAGCATGAATATGAGTCCGATCGTATACACTTAGCTTTCGACTCACGACATTTCACACTGTTGCACAACAATGGAAGGACCACATTTAGAGCAAGATACTGGGAGAAATTGTTCTGCTAGTTTTACATATTGCACCAGTACAGACGCACGTGGTTAAAAATACAAAATAAAAAAAGACGTTTAGATGTATGACTTCATAATAATTGTAGTAGTAGTAGAAAAAAAGTTGAAAAATACATACATTCACATAAATCACATATACTGTAAGTCAAGTCTTGGCAAATATCAACGCCATTACAGCAAATAAACAGCCCATGCTGTAGGTGGCGCTGGTGACAGAATGCAACGAAGTGGTGGAAGAGCCAATGATGGAGAAGCCAGCTTGACAGCGACTGCAGTCCCGACCGCAGAAGCCGCAGGAGTCCGTGGCCTGCAGGAGTTCAGAGTTGTACGTCCTCATCGCCCCTCGCCCTGTGGGCCACAACACGCTTTTAAAAGACTACAATATCCATATGCACGTGTAAGAACAATATACAAATGTACATGAAGAATGTAAGCAGCACATGGATCACGGTGGAGGTAGTGGTAGTTTATACGAGAGCAGGTAGCTGCTTGATGGATCAAGGATGCTTTACAGGAAGGCTTCGGGGATCGAACCCAATACATTGGGAATCAAACCCGGTACCTTTCAACCACCAACAAATATGCGACTGTCATGATTTAGCAGATTCTAGATGGCAAACTCAGTAAACGAATAGGCAGAAGACAATACCGCTGAATAAAAGTGTGTAACTCTGTTATGAACGTGATATTAGTGAATACAAAAGTGACCCCGACTGAAATGAAATCGGCTCAATGCAGTTATAATTAAATGATAAATATATAAATGGTAAATGGCTTGTGACTGTACGGCACTTCCTTGGCAGGTCTTACATTGAAGTGTGCTGTGCACTACAGCAAACTCAAGGGATTCAACCAGCAATCCAGATGTAATTCTAATCGCTTTCTGTGAATTAGCACCAGTGTTGTAGTGAACAGGAAGTAAACAGGAAGTGAGTTTGTTGACTTACCGGGCTCATAGTAGTCATACACGTGCACCGTGGCATCCTGCACGCGCGCCACCTTGTGGCGTCTGAGCAGCGGCAGACCGATGCACACCTCCACTAACGTGAGCTGTACAGATCACACGTGTAATTCAATACGCATCCTACATCACTCTGGTGCCTTTACAGCATTTTGAAGGACGTCAGAAAAGGCACTGTGAACTTGCAGCAGAGAATGGAACTTTCACGTAGCATTATTTTCGGAACATAGGATTTTACCCCTTTTTTTTCCAAATGATTGTGTTATTTTAGAAACAGTGACAAAATGGCATAGATTACTATGTTGACGATCATATGAGACATATTACCAGATATTGCCATGTTTAAAACAAAGAAATACATGTTTGGTGTCACTTGCTCTTTAATACTGTCGATACAAATACTTTTTTTCACTTTATTTTTGATTCTCTTGTTTATTCTTTATGCATACTTTTATTTGTACCCATCTTTTTATAGATATAGATAATTATTGCGGTTACATAATTTCCAAATCAAACACCCGTCACTGGCTATCTATCTAACCATGTTCACACCAATCTACCTGAACCAATACGAGATGGAGTTTACCATGGAGGTTACTCTTAATATCGCAGAGCTATTTATAGAATTCTTTATGAAACTCCCAAGGCCGTGGCGAGATAGACATGGTGACCCCGGATATAATGAAGAAGTTTGGCTGACAGGCTGCCTACCGAGTCCAGGTAGAGGACCACCCTGCCGGGGGTGGTCTCCACCTTCCTGATGGGGTCCACGGGGGCGACGGCCTCTGGGGCCAGGATGACCCCGCTGAGAAGACGTGCGTCTACCAAGACCATGCCCGTCTGATTCACCCCGTCCACCCCCAGTAGACTGAAGAGACAAATGGATTCAAACGATGAGTCTGGTCTGGCCCATACTTTCACGATTTGACGTCTTTAGATATCAAATCAACATTTTTCAGATGCTGAAGATTGAAGACAAAATCCAAAACAAAGGCTTAATTTCCCACCTGGGATTAATCTTGTGTTATTCCACTACCAAAAAGCCGTGTGTACACCAGTGTGTACACCAGTGTACTCAAGCGGCCAGACGAGTGTTGTGCACGGCCAAAGTGACTCACCCGGTACATATGGACAACACCATGTGGTCCGGGTCACTCTGGTCGGCCAGAACCTCCACATCCAGGGAGAAGGCGTCCGCCCCGGCCGCCAGCTTCTCCGCGGGTTGCCGTGCACTCCTGACGTTGTAGAAGACGTTCATCTGGACGCCGTTCACACAGTGAAGAAGATAGGAAGGAAAATGGAGGACACACAAAGCCACTGTTATGTACTTGCTGTTATTGTCTCGTGTTGCTCTATTGTTTGACCTATGCGAGTCCAGTTTTCCAGATTAAAGATGAAACAGACCAAACGCACGGCACCAGATGGACATCACAATCAAGTCAGCGACGGAGGAGAAGGTCCACACCACGTGTGATACCATCTAGACGCGCTAAACGCAACCAGGACCGAACCGAGCGGCCGTTCCAGAGGCTAATTGCAGAATGAAACCGTTCCGTGCGCCATTCGTATTGATGTCTTATTTTTGCCTGAGCGTTCACAATACAGCCCATTGTGCTTGGAAAGGACCATCATGTGCAGCTGCAGAGATCAATTTGCAATTTTCAGCAGAGTCCAAACCACCCATTAAGATGTGGTGGGAAGACTGGAGGAGGCTGGATGCAAGGAAAACTAAACGGCTCTGAAGTTTAAAGTGGTGCTGTAGAGAGTTTTGCTGCAGCAACGTACTGTATGTATTTGCTGTGTTTGATTTATCATGGTCCATGAACCAACTGTGATGGAGTACCTGAACGTGGGCAAATCCTCTGCCCTCCATATAAAGACCGATGGATACGTTCCGGTCAGCATCAATCTGAAACCGAAAGGAATGATGATGAGTGGAGTCACACTTAGGATAACATCACGCAGCAGATAAATGTCACCGTCAGAGTGCGGTCACTACCTCCGTGCTGTTATACAGCTGGTAGTTGCTGGAGTTTATCGTGAAGTGGGACACGCCCCTCATGCTCGAGGCAGACAGCTGGATGCTCAGGTTGATGGCGTGAGCCCCAATGAAGGCAGCGTAGGGGGCCAGTGCCTGGATGGCCACCGCCGTGTCCTGATGGAAGGAGCAGAGGAACGCTTAGCATTGGGAGTTTTCGGAAGAATGTTGCGCCAGACGTGTGTGACGTTGGCTCACTGGGTAGCCTCGAATTTCCAGTCTCTCTTGAGGGACTGGAAATTCAAAAAGAGAGACTCTCTTGAGAGTCTACTAGACTGGAGGAAGACCCTAAAGGGCAGGCCCATTTGGGTGGCTCTAGCGCCGTGATTGGTCGGATTGGTGCTGACGAGAGACGGGGGGGGGGCAGAACGGACAGCTCGATGGACCAATGGCCTGGCTGCAACCACATGAATCCGACGGCAAGCGGAAGGGAAGCCGCTAGACCACTCATACTAACGCTATCTGGTCACACTACTCACTGAGCAGAAATAAGCACTAACACAAACTTGGCCAAACCAACATTTTTGGAAGACTTGTGTATCGATTCTGTCTCTTCATTTCGCAGTACTCAACATTAAAATCAGCCCCACCTGAGTGCTCCCGTAGCCCCCCAGGTGGTTCCTCTGCTGGCTCAGCCACCTCATCAGAGGGAAGCCCTCGGACAGGCTGCCCTTCTTGAAGAGGGCCATCAGCACGTAGGAGACCATCTCCACCTCTGCCGAGCGAGCCTGCCAGTCCCACTCTGCCCGCGGCGCGTCAGACGAGATCCACCTCTCTCCCTCTGGAAAAGAGGTGATCAAACGGGGACAAAAGAGAAGTTTTAATGCGTTATGATGATGTCATGATGAACAAATCACTAACTAAACTAAACCACAAACTATATTTGTAGATGATTAAATGATGATGATTAAGCGCTCGGTGTCCCAGCCTATCCAAGTGGATTGTGCCAACTGGTCGGCTGATCTATCCATCCGGGTGGGCACTCCGTCTTGCGATGTCACTAAGAGGGTTTATATGGCTAGCTATGGTCAATCAACATCATATCTGGTGGGGAAATAATGAATCATCTAATAATTTATAATAATGTTTAGATTATTTTTTTGGTACTTTTTCTTTCCAAGATCCACCTCTTACAGTAGTGTTTCCATTTTCAATGTTTTAATTCCAATTCGTTAAAATGCGACGCCATTTTCAGTGAGGTCATCTCCATCACAGGTCTCGTGAATGAGTGAAGCCTGAGAAACGAAGAGCCACAATGCTGACAAAAGACCTAAATCAGCCCATTTCCTGGGTGCCATCTCCCTGGACGTCAAAGCCCGTCGATAAGCATTCGAGCCCAGAGCAACAGTTACCAACAGTGACGACAAGTTACCTAAGTAGTTGGCCCGCCGGCTGAGCTCAGCCAGGATGCTGCGGACCTCCAGCCGGTTGGCCAGGGACAGGGCGTAGGCCATCATGCACAGGGTGTAGTTACCGGTGGTGGCCAGGACGGCGGTCTCTAGGTAGGCCACCGCCCGCGCTACATTGGATTCATACCTGACCTACGGAAGAGGAGGAGGAGGGGGGAGGGGGGGGGGGGGGGGAGATGCGGAGATGCAAGAGATGCAAAATACACAAAAAGACATTGGATGAGTAATTACGCTTTTGTAACTTCATTTATACTTTTGATATTGTCTCTGATCTTAATATGGGTCGACTTCCTCCCGACTTCCCCCCCTCCTCTGACACTGACCGCGTACATCTCGTCCTCCAGCAGCGCCATGAGCGCGAAGGCGGTGAGCGCCGCGGGGCAGTCGTCCCGGCAGCGCCTCATCTCCGTGTGCATGACGCGCCCGGCCTCTGCAAAGTCCCCCCCGGGCCCCTGGTGTGTGACCAGCCAGTTGGCGGCCCGCGACACCACGCCCTGGTTCACTGACATGTAGGGCTGGGCCTGGAGGAAGCTGCGCAGTACGAAGGCTGTCAGCCTACAGGAAGCAGGGGGGAGAAAGAGAGAGAGAGAGTGAGAGTGAGAGAGAGGGCGAGTGAGAGAGAGAGAGAGAGAGAGAGAGAGAGAGAGAGTGAGAGAGAGAGAGAGAGAGAGAGAGAGAGAGAGAGAGTGAGAGTGAGAGAGAGAGAGAGTGAGAGAGAGTGAGAGAGAGAGTGAGAGAGAGAGAGAGAGAGAGAGAGAGAGAGAGAGAGAGAGAGAGAAAGAGAGAGAGTGAGTGAGAGTGGAGAGAGAAAGCGAGAGCGCGAGAGAGAGAGGGAGCGACAGAAAGAGAGAGAGAGAGAGAGAGCGAGAGAGAGAGAGGGAGAGAGAGAGAGAGAGCGAGAGAGAGAGAAAGAGAGAGAGTGAGAGAGAGTGCTAGTGTCTGAATAAGGCGGTGGGAGGTAAGGGCCCACGGTCCGCGGCGGTCTTTTTCTGAGTGCCTGCACCTTTTTTTCACTTGTTTCCAACAACG
>OMKQ01099253.1:0-14318 GCA_900302335.1 Phycis phycis
ATGCCGGAGCAGCATCCCTCCCGGCGGTACGGCGCCGAGCTGGAGAGGCGCTTCAGAGATGCGGAGGGGATCTTTGTCCAGTCCCACCCGGCGGAGGTAGGCCGCCGCGCTGCGCAGACAGCGCACTCTGTGATGTGAAAGGGTTAGTGGGTTCTTGTGGCGGCGGCGCGGCCCTGGCTTTCGGAGAGAGGCAGGTCCCGGCATGACGTGAGGTAATTATAAAGAGACGGCAGGAAGATCACAGATGTCTCAATTCTCATCGTGAACCCATGTCGTCAATCAACACCTGTCATCTCCACAAAATCAACACTTGCCCTGACAGCATGTGAGAGAGAGCGAGTATATAATATTCAGATCTTTTGATGTCAATCTGGTTTACATGTCATCTTTTGGCACTCTTTATGAAGCACACACTTTACTGGCTCTAATGACTGTGCAGTCTATATTTACTTTTTTTGTATGAAGATGGCTTCATGCCTGCTGACGGTGTAATCTAATCTGAGGGTTGACTGGCCACTTACTTTGGTTACACTCTATTGTCCCTTGGGAAACTCTTTTGTGGATTGACCTGGAATGTCTTGTCTGTGTTGTTGTGAATGGGCAATGTTAACAGGGTTAATGAGACAGCCTCTTTTCTGTATGCCAACACTTGCTGGAAGAAAGTCAACGTAGCCCTGAATGGACCACTCTTAGCCCCTATAAGAGGCTAAGAGTGGTCCTCTCAAACACAAACAAAACCACAAATCCTTTGGGAAAACCTAACTTGGGATGGTATTGCCGCTGCAATTTTATTTAGGAGATATTTGCGTTGAGGACAGATGAGACTTCTAAATGCAAAGTAGCACCCGACAGTTGTAGAGTATAACAGTGATTAATGTATGCTTGTAAGCCTCCCTCTCACGCCTTTACAGGAATGCTGCCTCATTGTTCAGGGACAGCTGAGGTGCTCGTGAGTGAGATAGTGCAGGTCGCTAGAAGACAGTGAACAAGGGGTCCTTGTGATCGTACACACAGTCATGGTTCCAGTACACTGAGCCAGGTTTGCCAGCAGAAATGTCCCAGCGTTATGTACAATATACAGTACAATGATGTAGACCACCAATACCATAAATAATACAGTGTGTAAGGCACAGTGAGAGCCATCAAAGAACCTGATGCAGAATCTGCAGTCCACTGAGCAGAAATGACAGTGATTTTCTCTCTCACACACACCGACCAAAAATATAACATATTATATGTTATATTATATATGATATCATATGCTTATGCATGCCTGTGCTTGTTGTGTGTGTTATCTCAGTACGCGTGTGTTATCTTAGTATGTGTGTGTTATCTCAGGACGTGTGTGTTACCTCGGTAGATGTGAGTTATCTCAGTACATGTGTGTTATCTCAGGACACGTGTGTGCGGTATCTCAGGACATGTGCGTTATGTCAGTACGTGTGTGTGTCATCTCAGTACACGTGTGTGTTAAGCGTGTGTGTGTGTCTGTGTGTGCCCAGGCCTTCCAGGAGGACCTCCCAGAGAAGGTGCAGGACATCCTGGACCGGATCACAGAGCACCCGGACAACGTGCCCGAGTCCAGCTGGCGCCGCGTTTCCCCGAAGTCGCTCCTGGACAACTTCCAGCACTCCATGCGGTGTCTCTTCAGTGACTGCTTCTCTGCGGTGGCCCCCCAGCATGGCCGTGAGTACGCCCCTCGTGTCTCCAGCACAGCAGAGTGTCTGACCACAAACACCTCCAGGCCTCCACGGTGACTCCGCGGAGGCCGACATTGATGACTCGGCCAGAGAGACATGCATTGGCAAGTCGCGGACCAGAGGATAAGAGGGGGAAACATTTGAAACCAAGAAGCTAAAGCGAGGTGGGGAAAACGACTCCCACCACTTCTTGGAAGTGCGTGAAGAAACCTGACTCACTGGGGGTCAGGCATGTCACCACTGTTTAATAATGCCAGCTTAAACCTAATTTGCCGGAGAGGCAGTGGCAAGTGGCCAGTGTAACGTGACCTGACCATTTGCTTTACACTATTCTTGGACAGCGAACCGATAACGCGCGTTTGTTTATGTATGTGTGTGTGTGGGTGTGTGCGGGTGTGTGTGTGTGCACTCCAATCACTGTACTGTACTGTACTCACAGCACAGTGACTATCAAGCTTAGATGGACTATGTGGGATTTTTGTTTAGAAATGCTTGAGCAGGTTGCAGTTCACTTACAGGCCAAGGGGGCCTGTAACAAGAAGGAATTTCTGATTCTTACGCATATTCCTTTTGAAAGACACGGTTCAGCTTTTCTTACTGCAATTGCCCCCATTGAAATGACAATAATGATTGTGTTATGTGATGTCTTATCGTCCTTTTTTCTGATAGATTGTCGTTATTTGTGTGTGTGTGTGTGTATTCTTATTCTATCCAGTGAGCCAACTACCCGACTCTAATGCATCTCAAATGTGAGGTTGCCCAAGGGGGCGTGATCTATTGCCATTGACGGCCGTCAATCATTCACATTAAATCGTGTTATACCTGCAATCATTATATATTTCCCCCCCGCAGACTGTGGAGACTCTCACTCAAAGAACGGCAGGAAGAAAGAGACACAGCCTATCAGGTGAGACCAGTGGGTCGGAGGACATGTTGGGGATGGAGCAAGCATCTCAACATAAAAGAAGATTTTTTTTTTTAATGGACATTCTGCCCCACAACCAAAGTAACGCATGTTATTTCTAAAAGTTTGCCCGTGTGAATTACTCTCCCGAAGCTGCACGTCTGAATGAACTGGACTCGGTCCCCTCAAGAGACAAATCCCGCGTCGGACGCGATAAAGCAGCGTCGGTAGGGACCGCACAATTCCGCTGGGAGCCCGGCCGTTCTGTGTGACTTCTAGAGAGTCCGCTGTTAATCACTTTGATTCACTGATCGCGTGCCGATAGCGGGCGAGGTCCGAGCCGCGGCGCAGGGGGTTGCGGGTGTTTTTGAAGACGGTCGTGTTTCTACAGATCTCATGTGCGTGTCGTCATACGTCCTCGTTGGCTTCCGTGTGTTCCCGTGTCACCGCACGAGGGCTGTGCGGATTGTTCTGCGTACGTCACCTTAATATCACGCCAGAATGATGCGGTTGAAAGCAATTGGCGATGACTAAAATGTGGTCATGGACCTGCTGGATTGCCGGTGAAGACTAGACCCTTCATTTCGTGATCGCCACAACAAGGTTTCATCCTACTTAGCTGCCTTCCTAAGACCCAAATTCTTCTCTGGGATTTTCTTTTTTTTCCCCCCTACGGTCAATACGCTTTGATGTAACAATCCATGGCTGTGACTTTTTTTTCCTTTTCCACTTGTTCGGACATAACTGATTATGTTGGTCAAATCCATGTATGATTTTTTTTTTTACTGTGTCTCCATTAGAAAGAAAACTATGCAACAAAATCTAATACTTGTAACATGGCCATTTCACCCCTGACATAGACCTACAGTAGAAGGTCAAATGTATTGATATTTTTTATTAAATCTTTTCACCACATTGCCTCATGCCTTGATTTGCCAAAACAATGTCAGCTAAAGCTGTTAAGTTCCACCCGGTTTCACAAGACTGAAATTCAATGGTGACAAAGCTAGGCATCATTATTGGATTTCTTTTGACCAACTAATATTTTTTTAAGTCCAATTTCTGTTGTCGATAACATCCCCATGAATTAAGGAGTTTGATATTATACCCTCAGATGATTATTTGGTTTGTTATTTAGACACATATTTATATAGAGGAATCAAATGCATTTTGTATTGTCCTAATAGGACAGATATTGGCTGTTTTGATGGTTGAAATGGCTGAATATCAAGCAATAGACAAATGTATGTAATCTGCATCCTTACTGCTCAATGCCACTAAATCCTACACACTTCACCCTTAAATATACTCACCTGATTTTGTGTGCTTATCCTTGGCCAACTTGTGAGTTGACTGGACCATTGACAATGTAAAATTGGTTTGAAATTGTGACACCCACCACATATGATTTAGTATTTGACCCAGACCATTTGAAGAGAAAAAGAAAAAGCTTTGCTTTTCAATGCCCTGCTATTGTGAAGCCTGACTTGGACAGCCGGACATCCCATCATTTTTGTAGTTGACTCATGTTTTGTTGTAACCTAAACTCTTTGACTGACATCCAAATGTTGCCAAGCTCAAAGTGGATATCGTGCATTTCTGGAACACTTATATATAATACCATACACGTTTGCCACATAAGCATGGCAATCAAAACCAAAGGGCTCATGTCACAGAGTACCTATCTGTAGTCAGAGTAGTGATGCTGAACATGCTAACAACACACAGACACTCACAAATACTGCTTCTGTTTCTGTCCTGCGCAAAGAAAACCAATCAATCATTTTATTTATTTTACTTTATTTATTTACTTTATTTATAGCTGTGTTTGCTGCAAACACAACAGTGGCCACAAAAACCAACATTTTGATGGGAAGATGAAATAAATACTGGCTAACCAAGGCCGATGGCTTGTCCCTTTATTAGTTAGCTTTTTTTAAGTGTAGTATAATGGGCTTTAAAATAACCCTCACAAATGTTTTATGTAACGTTATAGCAATATCTACAATGTCTTATCAATTTTATGTTTCAACATTGAATTACTACATGTTCTTGTGAATAGTTTTCCTCACTTTTATAATAAAAAAAACAACAACTGACCAAAAGTATATAGTGATTCATTTTCCGGTCTGACCTGACGATGTAGACATTATGCTTGGATCAGGAATTGTTATTATACATTACGCTTAGACACTTATTCTAATCAATCCTGTTACTTGGTATGTTTAGTATTTACATTTAGGGCATTTAGCAGACGCTTTTATCCAAAGCGACTTACAAAGAGTACATTTGTCATCAGAAGGTGAAACATTTCATTGCTGCTAATACAGTAAGAAGTTACCAGAACAAGTTTCAAGCATTTCAAGTGCTAGATTAACCATTGCTAGTGTACCACATCTGACTAAGTGCCAAATTACAAAGATTAAAGATTAAAGATTAAAGTGCCAGGACATACAACAAATAAGAGCATGAGGATAGTTATGCAGGGTTCAGGTTCTTGGTCATCATTACGGGATTCTATTTCTCTAACCACGCATTCATAATATCATGTTTGTTTGTACTTAATTTTAAGGGTATGACAAGTGAATCATCCTAGTTTAGACTTTGGACTTAATGATTGTACCAAGGCTGGCACCTCACTGTTGTCTGCACTGGTTAGCTGTGCCAATAAGGCTGTGCCGCACTGGTGCGAGAAAAGAAACATATATATGAATTCAAAATGACCAACATTGAATAAGTATCTCTTCTATTTTTTGTTGTCATTACAGTGCTATTGAAGTTATTCGACTGTAGGTCACCCAATGTGGACCTAAGAGAGGTTCCTTATAAGGAACCTTATAAGTAAAACAACATCTTTGTTACATAAATGCATATCTTTGGTTGAACGTTTTTACAATGCTTTATCAAATAATTGATCAGCCTATCTGCCATTATGTCCATTAGCTGGTAATAGTTAATAACAAGATAACATGCTATTTAAAGGGAAAATACGTAACTATTACCATCCGGCTAAACAGGGTAATTCACGTTCTAGTTGGAGGATTTCCCCTGATATTGTAAGCATTGGTCTGCCCTTTGTATTTCAAACTAGATATCCATAGGAGGCTGGAGAACAGAAGAACGATTAGCTACCACTTCAATGGTGCCGACCTGTTTAGTATCTACAGCAATCAGATGGGCCTGATTAGAGAGATGGATGAGGAGCAGCTCACTGTGGGCTCTCTGTATGAGTTGGATGAACACATGACCACACACTGTGTAACATGTGATTGGGAAGGAACAGGGAATGTGATTAAGAAGCCCTCACTGACCTGCATCTGAAGGAACGACCATATAGCTTTAACAGCCACTGAAACGTCTTCAGCGTGTTGTTGATTGGTATGTAGTACACGTGAGGTATCCTATAAATGTATTACGTTTTGTCTACTAGGAGGCTGGGAAGATGCATGATGTCTTTTTTTCTGCTTTTAGTTGAACATGATGAAATACTTTCTCACTGCCTTCGGTTGGGTATCAGGCAACTGCTCCGCCTCGGGCCGGAAAGCACTGCAGAGGGTGGTGGAAATCGTCCCAACGCATCACTGGTTCCCCAGTCCCCTCCATCGAGGCTGTCCAGAGGAAGCGGTGCCTGCGTAAGGCGCGCAGCATCGCAAAGGACAACTCTCACTCGAACCACAGACTGTTTACCCTCCTCCCCTCTGGAAAACGCTACAGGTTTCTGGGCACCCGGACCAGCAGGTTCAGAGGAAGCTTTTTCCCTCAGGCTGTCACCCTCCTGAACTCCACACCCATGTGAACGTGCACAATAACTCAATTGCACAGTCACATTAAAGTTGTATCTAATCTACTCTAATCAGCCCCCGTTCTGAGTTTTGACTACTTAGTGTTGTATGTTAAAACGTCATCACCTCTCTGAGATTTAAGACAAACATATTGTATCTTTTCGTCGGCATACAATTGTACAATGTAGCGTTTTTGCAAGATCACTTATCATAAGTTATCACTACAGGGACAATTTTACTGAAAATAAAACATTTTATACCAATGTTGAATGTATTTATTTTTTTAATATGTAAATCTTTCATGCTTTGTTATTTCTGTCAATATGTATGTATGTATGTATGTATTTGTTTTTGACCAGATTGATTTTACATTTAGGGTATAACCTATTCAACATAGTTAGTTCAATGAACTAACAGTTTATCTTTTAGTAATTGTACAGAACCTCGAAAGCCACATAGTTAACCACCGCGTACCATGACCACGTCTAACAAGTGTGTCCTTCGACGGACACCGTAGTTCCGTGTTGTGACTGTTATGTCAACACTAGTTTGCCATCGCTGGTACTCAAACGTTTCAGATATTCCTCACAGCGGGCTTCGGGATTCCTTTAACATCTAAGAATGTCTAAAAGTGGCATTCAGATTCCGAGACGTCTTCCTCTGCTGCTGACCCATGAAGGGGTGCTGTTACCGGGCTCCACGATGCGGATTAGCGTCAACACTCCTCGAAACATGCAGCTTGTGAAGAGTCACTTGTTGAAGGGGACCTCGTTAAAAAGCACAATCATCGGAGTGATCCCAAACACCAGAGACCCTGAACATGACTCAGACGACCTCTCCCCTTTGCACAGGTACGCTCACCTTGTTGTAACACACACACGCACACATGCACACACACATACATACAGACAAAGCACACCTCGTTTTGGACCCAAGGATGTTTTACTCCAGTAGATTGTACTCGGGGACACCCGTTTTAGAGGTTTGATTGTGTTATGGTGACACCGAGCTGATGGTTGATGACATGGCTGCCATTCTGGAACATTCTGCAGGATAGACCTGACAGTGAAACGGACTTTAACCTCAGAGTTTCTCTGTTGCCTGATTTTTCCAGTTTTCCAGTCTTCTGTCAACATTGTACCGTAACCATATTTTAAAATGCACGTTTCCCCTCCAAATCTATGGCATGGCTATAATAACATATATGTGAGCACGTTAATCTCGATCACATGTGTTGCTGTTGTCCTTCATTGAATTAGAGGGCTTTCATAAAGGGGTCAACGTGTATTTTTAATATGCCTTTTCACTGTGCTCCTATCCTATTTATCCTATCTGTATTTCTGTGCTGTCATGTTATTGTCATGTTATGTTTAGGTTTGTCCAAGTTCTATGTACACTGCGAGCCAAGAAAAGCCGGAGTTGAATTCTTTGTATGTGCTACATACTTAGCGAATAAAGATGATTCTGATTCTGATTCTGTGTGGTCAGCATCGGAACAGCAGCCATAGCGGTGCAGGTGGTGGGGAGCAACTGGCCCAAACCCCACTACACCTTGCTCGTCACTGGAATGTGCCGGTTTCGCGTTGCTGGTCTGCTGAAGGAACGACCGTTTCCTCTGGCTGAGGTGAAATGCCTGCGTTGCTCGGCCCTTTGTGTGTCTTTCTATCTAACAGCTAAATATTTGCATTTGGCAACAGAAAAAACTACTTATTGTATGACATCTGCAAACTTTTTTCTACCAGCCTAGTCTGATTTGCAGCGTTGTATAGTGATAAACGGTTAATGGAATCCAATCAAAATATTTGCCATAATTTATTAAAGTCCTAAAACAGCAACCTTATTTCGGAACATATGTCTACACAAGTAAACAAGTAGATGTGTTTACATGATATGCGGCCCTTGTTTGTCGTGAGCAGACGCTGTAAGACCCCTTGTTTGTTTGCCGAGGATTAACGTCTCCGTGTTCGCTTTTAGGTGGAGCAGCTGGACAAGCTGGATCAGTACACCACCCCCTTCGGCCAGGGGGACCCCGAGGGAGACGGGCAGCTGGGGGAACTGTCCAAGCAGTTCTACCAGACAGCCCTGCAGGTAGCTTCACCGGACTGTGACCCGGAGCGGTTCTGATTTATGTGTCAGCGTATTTATATATTCATAGGCTGTCCTCACACGGGTGGTAAGCAGAAGCATGTGTCCACCGCACATCAGTTGACACTCCTTGCACCGTGTCCTGTGCATAGCTATTTTAGCCGATCGGCTCCCCGCCTATGGAACTCTCTCCCACCAGACATTCGCACTTCTGACTCTGTCTCCAACTTTAAATTGCGCCTAAAATCGCACTTAGTCTGAGTGGCATACTCTGTCACACACTGACAGAGTATGCCCTTTGCTTAAAAGGTGTGTGTGTGTGTGTGTGTGTGTGTGTGTGTGTGTGTGTGTAGCTGGTAGACATGCTGGACATGTCCTTTCCAGTGGTAGCCAAGCTGAGACGTCTGTTGGACAGCCTGCCCAGGGACACACTGCCTGACGTCGTGGCCTCCATGATCCGCTCCTCAAACAAAGAGAAGCTACAGGTTCTCCCTCTCTCTCTCTCTCTGTCTGTCTCTCTCTGTCTTTCTCTCTCTTCTCTCTCTGTCTGTCTGTCTGTCTGTCTGTCTGTCTCTCTCTCTCTCTCTCTCTCTGTCTGTCTCTCTCTGTCTACTGTTCATAAATGTCCCCTTGTGTGTTTTTGTCCATTTTCATTTTGAGTGAGATGAGTTGTTTTCATTGACCCACTCTCAGTGCGGTGCGTGCGGCCTGCCTGTGTTCCTGTAGGTGCTGGACGCCGTGGGCCTGGAGGAGCGGTTCCGGCGGGCTCTGCCCCTGCTCACCCGCCAGATAGAGGGCCTGAAACTGCTGCGGAAGGGCAGGAAGCCCAGGCCTGACGATGAGAAGAGGGTAGCTAGCATCATTGCCAATTAACGTCATTGATTTCTGATTTCTGTTGACACAGTCCGTCCGAGGTAGATTGTTTGGTTTAGTTTTTTTCCCTTAAGTTGAGTTTTGTTCCAAGTTTAAGCATCAATCATAGAAACGGCATGATGGACGATCTGGGTTGTCATGCTAATGGAAGGAGCCCATAGGCCTATAACCAGGGTCACAAATGAATGGCCTTCATAATTGCCCTTGAAATTGGGGTGATGGTGCCTTTTTAAATGCCCCTGCAGCTAATGGGCATTTACAGTCCACGGTCAGTCATGCGACATAGAAAAAAATCTGACGAATCGATCCGAAGCACCGCACGCGGCGGCAGAAGAGCCCTCGTTAAACACGGCGCGCTCCCTGCGCATCACGCAAGACGGTGGTTTCTGGCCTCCAGATGTTCTGCCGCCCACCGATCCACCATCCAGATGTTCTGCCGCCCTCTCCGTCGGCACCCTCCCGATGTTCCCCTGTTCTCCGTTCCCCCACCCTCCCAGGTGTTCTCCGTGCGCAAGGGCGGCGGGGTGTTCCCCGGGCGCCAGCTGTCCCTGGACGATGAGGAGGAGGGGGATGGAGACGGCGACGACGCCCAGGTCCTGGAGCAGAAGGTCCGCGGGGCCAACATGCCCGAGGCCGCCCTGAAGGTCTGCCTGAAGGAGCTCAAGAGGTGGGCTGGCTGCTGCGCCTGGGGTTCACAGACACGTTTCGGGTTTATTGTCCCATGCCAGATAACAACGTGCATCGTTAGCAGCGGGGAAATGTCTTGTCATCCGGGTCAACTCAACTGTACATGATGCAATTTAATAAAATCGAATAAATCAAATAAGTCAGATAAGTCAAATAAGTAGCAGTCGCAGTAATGCGATAATAAGTGAGTATGGTAGATAAGTGGATAATGGATAAGTACGTAAGGAGATGCTCACAGAGGTAGACATTGCAGGTATGTAAAAAGTAAATATCCCCTGGAAAGATATGTTCACAGAGGTAATGCGAACATAGCGTGACTCGTGACTTTCTTACTGTATTAACAGCAATGAGATGTTTCACCTTCTCCTGCTAAATGCCCTGAATGTAAATGTAAAACGTAGTATGGTGCAGGCAAGCATAGCGTAACATAATAAGGTGCAGAGACATAGCAGCTATGTAACCGTAAAGCGGTCGGACCCCCGGGGAGCAGCTCCTGTAAACCCCTTGACTCTGTGTGCGCTTGAGTTGGATATACTTTTTGTTAAGTGAGGGGAGAACGTTTTAGTTCACCACACTCATGAAAGTAATTTATTTTCTGCGTGTTTTCGTGTTGTAAAGTTTGTAAAGTATATCGTAAAGTTTATTGTCACATGCGAGATAACAATGTACATCATTACCAGCAGTGAAATTCTTGTTACTCGGGTGGGTCAACTTTGCTGTATAATATAAATACAAATGAAAACAAAAGAGGCAATTATTATTTTTTGTGCGTTTTCGTATTGTTTTAACAATCGTCTATTTTCCCATGTATTCCGTATATTCCACATCTATTATATCCTTCTCATCTATTTCAATTTATTTCTAAAGCTTCTGTTTGTGTTTATATTCAGGCTGAAGAAGATGCCGCAGTCCATGCCCGAGTACGCCCTAACCAGGAACTACTTGGATCTCATGGTAGAACTTCCTTGGGACAGGAACACAAAGGGTATATTACACACTCACTCCCATTCACACACACACATGCACGCACGTGCAATACATACATTGCACAAAAGTATCAAAATATCATGGCGTTAACTGGTACAAACAGTGCAATTACAATACAATGTTATTGTTTGAGTCTTTAAACCCTCGTGGAAGTAGATTGCAGAGCGGCCATTTTCCTCCACTTGTTGACAACCGATGCATGCGTACGTCTCGGTACAGATTGCCTGGACATCGGCGCCGCTCGCGTCCTGTTGGACAATGACCACTACGCCATGGACAAGCTCAAGAGACGTGTCCTGGAGTATCTGGCCGTGAGACGGCTGAAAACCTCACTGAAGGTGAGCCGTGTGTGTGTGTGTTGTTTGTTGTTCAAAGCACACATGCAATGTGTGCAAAGTAAATGATGGACTAAATTGGAACTTCGTGTAGGTGTACTGATGACCATTGACTGTTAGGGTGCTGATAGACTTGCTTAAGACCAAGCATAAGCGTATGCGACCTGAGATCATCATTACGCGGCCAAAGCGCATGATAGTGGAGGTCTCCACTTGGGGCAGACCACAGTAACATCAGATCGTGCAAAAGCACGTGTATTGCATGCTCATGTAAACAACAAACGTAACCAACAGCTGGTCTGACATGCATGCTTATCACTATGCATGTAAAGACTGTGATCATACAGGTGTGGGAAATTGCGGACTAGCTCCGGCAGTCTCTCCTCGAAACTTTCCGTCATGCTAATAATAACTTCGCTGACTAGGACCTCGAGGTCACTGTGTTTATTCGCACGATCGCCCCTAAGTTTCTCGTCAGTGTTGCACCTTGCGGACGCGTCGCGTTCGCTTGTGACGACGTGCGCGACCGACGCACCAAGCGGTCGCAGAACACGCGTGGCGAGCCGCGATGCGGACACGTACGCGCTGTCTGCAGCAAGTCAATTCCAGCCCTTATGGTTAATGAGTTGTTGTTTTTGTGTGTGTGTGTGTGTGTGTTTTTTTTTTTTTCTTCCAAGGGCCCAATCCTGTGCTTTGTGGGTCCCCCTGGCGTGGGCAAGACCAGCGTGGGGCGCTCCATAGCCAAGACGCTGGGCAGAGAGTTTCACCGCATTTCTCTTGGAGGCGTCTGTGACCAATCAGACATCCGGGGACACCGGTAACAATGAACGGTCTCCAGTGTATGGATGCTCTGGGAACATTTTCACGTGTTATTGTACAAAGTAATGCAACTAGACTTGCAACAAAACAAAACCCCTTGATGGCTACCATCCTACATTTTTTTTTTACGACATTTAAACGATGATATAGATATTATTCAGACTGGATAAAACACGTCCCATTGCCCTGATAAAACCAGACTAAAAACACAAAAAGTATTTACTATATGTTGCTATTTTTCGGTGAGTTATCCAAAAAGCATGCATGGAAGTGAGTAGCAAGAACCAAGTTCTTGCATGTATGCAACAGTTGAACAGACTGAAAAGACTTGCAAAAATGGAACATCATGTTTGTTTGTCGTGAACATCATGTTTGTTGGCTGTAGTGAAAACCTAATATTTGTCTTGAACAATGTGCATAGTGATTTGAATAAGTAATTACAATTGTAGTTTTTAGGAGTTTGCATGCACCTTAAAAGCATAAATAGCCATGTTTTGGGCACCATGTATTTCAAACAAATACGCAGTGTTTTAAAGTGTAAAGGTAAAGGGGGGCATTTAGCAGGCGCTTTTGTCCAAAGCGACTTACAATCAGCACACTTGTGGGGTTCGACATGAGGGGGATCAAGGGGATCAAACCGCCGACCCTACGGTTAGTGGACGACCCGCTTTCTCCGGGGTTCCGCTAACCGGGCTAAGGGCTCCTCCCTTATTAGCACGCACATTAAGAAGCAAATACGTTATGAAAACATGAAGACTGTGGATGATGTGTACACGCGTTGTTCTGCTAAATCAAACAAAAAAAACAAAAAAAGAACAAAAGCAGAAAGCCAACATACAGCAAACAGGAACCAGGTGACACTGCCTGTTGGTTGTTTAAAAAACAAAAAAAAAAAAAACAAAAACAAACGTCCCTAATTTTCCATGTGTGTTCCTGCTGGCCAGCCGGACGTACGTGGGCAGCATGCCGGGCCGCATTATAAACGGTTTGAAGACGGTGGGCGTCAACAATCCCGTCTTCCTATTGGACGAGGTGGACAAGCTGGGAAAGAGTCTGCAGGGAGACCCCGCTGCTGCGCTGCTGGAGGTACGACAGCCGGGGTACCGAGGACCCCGAGGACAGTAAATCAGAAAGTGGTTCCAGAGGACGCATAACTCAGCTCAGCTCCCCTGACACATATTTTGGAGCAGTCGCCTCAACGATTGAGGCAGATCTTTTACCGAACACGATCTATAGACACTAACATCTAAGTACACGCTAAATAAACGAGAGGTGTGCCTGTTGCATGTACGTCATGGCGCGTTAGCATGTCGACCGGCTGACCCCTGCGTGCTACCACAGAGATGGCTAGAAGGCTAGGGTGCTAATCGCGCGCTACGCTAAAGCAATCCTCTTCCTCTCCCCCGCCTTCTGCTCTCAGGTGCTGGACCCCGAGCAGAACCACAGCTTCACGGACCACTACCTCAACGTGGCCTTTGACCTCTCCCAGGTGCTCTTCATCGCCACTGCCAACTCCACGGCCACCATCCCCCCGGCGCTGCTGGACAGGATGGAGGTCCTGCACGTCTCAGGTGAGGCCAAAGGAATAGGACCACGGTGGGCCAGGTATTTCCAGGTGTGGTTAAATACAGGGCAAGTGGCTTCATGGGTAATAAAACAGCTTTTTGCTGCGTTTGACACTGAGCAAAGGGGGTTCATGCTTTTTTTTTTTTTTTGTCAGTCGCAAGTAAATTGCGCGCACACAAACGCATTGAAAAAAGATCTATGGGACTTGCTACTGTTTACATGACTTAAAAGAACTATTTTAATTGCATTCGGCGGTGAAGCACAGTGCTTTGATCGGGCAAGGTCAAATGCTGTTGCACGGCTATTTTTGGAAGCCCCTGAGATTACATAATTACACTTAATCCATTATTAACTTAATTATTCTGAGCAAGACGGAGAGGTAGAGAGCATGCCACACTGCAACATTTTTGTTGGGTGGATGGATTATATAGCTGTGGCTTAGATGAATTTACAACGGGAACAATCAAGCGTTCTCTGTGAAACCTAAACGACAAACAAAGGAAAAGCGAGGAGAATACTAAAGAAATGTGGGTGTCAGCGGAGGCCAGTTGTGCGTGCGCGTGAGTGTGTATGTGGGGGG
>OMKQ01099260.1:0-25804 GCA_900302335.1 Phycis phycis
GAATTAAGTAGTTCACATTATACAAATTTGTATTTACGACTATCAACTATTTTCATTTATGTGTAGGTGTGTGTGTAGGTGTGTGTGGGTAGATGTATGTGTGTGTGTAGGTGTGTGTGTGTACAGGTGTCTCTGTCTGTGTGTGTGTAGGTGTAGGTGTGTGTGTGTGTGTGTAGGTGTGTGTGTATGTGTGTGTGTGTGTGTGTATGTGTATGTATGTGTGTGTATGTGTGTGTGTGTGTGTGTGTGTTCACCTTTGTAGACGTTGAGTGTGATAGTGCGGACAGCGATGCGCACCATGCTCTCAGGGTGGTTGAAGAACTTGATGGCCTCCGTGTACAGGGCAAAGTCATTAGTGTGCTGTGTGTGGGAGACACAGAGGGAGGGGGAGGGGGGGCGCCAATGAGCAAGGCACTACGCCGTGACAACCACAGCAAGGGCACAAGGGAGCAGACTAAGCCTGATGATCACTATCGCCCTCGTGAATTTGGGCTTCAATTAGCAAGGCAGATAGCATGCAGACCTAAAACTAATTGCGACAAAAGTCGCAATGTTGTTTTCTGCTGCTCACTATGGTTACATGAGCTCCGTCAGCATACATTTATTATTGCTATTATTATTTTTTTCTTCCTACAAAATGCCGGTTGGCTCCGTGGAAATTGCGGCTGAGCCGAGTACCCCTCAAGGGACAGACACTAGGCCCGGTGGGTGGGGGTTCAGACACTGAAACCAGGCCAGAGTAGTCAAGCTTAGAGGACACCCGTATGCCAATGAAGAAAACAAACACTAGGAAAAAAAAGCACTTTCTATCCTATTTCCCCTCCCTTTCTAAATCGAAATCATAATTCTGAATCTTTTCATGGAGTAATGTACAACACAATGTCCTCTGGGTCGTCACAAGCTGTGTGGAATATAGGTTGTCTTAAATCTTAAACATTTGAATATGTTCTTGGTTTGTAATGAGTCCTCTAAACATGACATGGCTCTTTTTGTCCACGTTATTCTGTCCTAATGTAAAATTAATGCTTCCATCTGCCTTGCCAGCATTAGCATACTAGTAATACTCAGACTAATAGGATCATAGGAAGTTAGATAAATATTACTAATAATATTAGTAATAATACATATAGCACAATACTTGCAAAACCAAAATATTGTTCTTTATGTGGACAAGTTGGGTATGGGCTGTAACTGGCCCCTCTGAATACATTTTCTTCACTCAGTGAGACCTCGAGCCAATGACAAGCATGCGTCTCCAAAAGTCAACCAGAGTTCCAAGTGATTGAAGAAAACTGACAGCCTAAACCGGTCCAAGGGTGTTTGGTCCACATTTTAAAATGGACTCAGAAACAAGTGACAGCCTACTCAAACGCAACACCCTGATGTTGTTTGTTACTGGCTGGCCACGTGAATGTGGGGGTCCAGCATGGAGGCGTCGTCTACTCTAGCCCCCCACCAACATCACGGCAGCCAGCAAAGACCGCAGTAACACGAACCATGCTCCCTAAATACTTTAAGCAAACACATCTAAACTAAAAGGCAACAGGAACTGTGTCTCAGAGTGCTCCACACGAGCGCAGACAGTGCGAGACGTGGGGTTTACTGCTGAGACAGAGGAGCTGAGACATGACACACACTGGGTCAGGTTGAGGCTGAGGGGAGCCGTTCTACCACCAACAGTGCACCAATAACTTTGCCCCAGACACACGGCCAAAGGCAGACCAACGAAATACTTACAGAACTCTGTGGGAATGAGAGGTTAACAACAAAATGAAGGCATCTCAACATAAAGATAAATTCAAAAGAACATGAAAGTCGTACTACTGGGAGAGCAAACTAAAACACAATTGACTTGCAGAGATTAAAAATAAATAAATAGCGAATAGGCTAATAACAATCAACAACAAGAGTTCCCAAGCTTTGCCTAAAATAATCCCATTAGCAAACAATAGCAGTGGTTGCCGCTCCTACTCCTCCAGACAACACAGTATAATTATCACGGTAATATTGTGGGGATCCCACCCTAGTATCCTGAGGGAAACGTGTCCTATTATGGAGTCAACAATACACGCTTTATTGCATTGTTTTTTTGTCACCCATCTTTTTATAGTGATATGCTGCTATCTATCCATCCATCCGACTCTGGTTTTAAAATGTCGTAAGTAGCACACTTATCGATCAAAGTTAACCATGTCAGAACCAAAATGAATCCCGTCAACATTAATGAAAGTAGGCCAAGAACAAGAACCTGAAACTGCTCTGATCTCAACAAGCATCTAAACGGGAGGGTGTACTTCGGGGCGGGTAAAATGTCTTTCACCCACATGTTCTCAGCCGCCTCACCTCGTTGTAGAAGAAGTGCACGGTGTGGTTGTTGAGCTTGAGGGACAGAGTCTTCAGGAAGGAGATGTAGTAGGCCATGATCTCCTCATCAGAGAAGTCAAACTTGTGGACGATAATGGAGTTGACATGGTTGTTGGACAGCAGGTAATCTTGGGGACGGGATGGGGGTTGAGAAGAGAAAGATTAGTTAGATCTAGTTTATACGTCAACCTGCGAATGTAATGTTAGCTGAACATTTTTCTATTCTACATTCAAACAGCAGAAAACAAACTTGCGTTTAAACAAACTCATACATATAAAATAGATATTAAGATCAACAGTAAAAGTAAACATCAGCCGTTTCTCTTCATCGTCTTTGGGAGAAAATTAAATTAAGCTCTTCATACAGAAGGACAATTTGATATATTTCAAGAAATACAATGCAATAACACGTGAATTGCAACACATGACTGACAAATTACTCCAGTTCTGCACGTGATCTTGCTCAGTCCAAATGTTAAAAGTAATCATGGGGGGAAACACACACACTTACAGAGGGAAGTCTCGTGGCTGATGTTCTCAAACAGTATGTTTAAGGTTTGCAGGAGCTGGACACAGACATAGCGTCCAGACTTCTGGCGTAGGATGTTCAAGAAGAAGGCAAACATGTTCTTCTCCAGGAAGAAGCTGCAATGCAACGAGCAATGTTGTACACTAGCAAAGGGTAATCTAGCACTTGAAATGCTTGAAACTTGTTCTGGTAACTTTCTTACTGTATTAGCGGCAATTAAATGTTTCACCTTCTGATGACAAATGTACTCTTTGTAAGTCGCTTTGGATAAAAGCATCTGCTAAATGCCCTAAATGTAAATGGTAAAGATAGCAATTTCCCCATTGAGATGGGAGCTTAGGTTGTGTTCAAAAATGGCATCATATATCCGGATAATATCAGAGTTATAGTGTCCAAATCTGGTGGATGTAGACACACCAGAAGTTAGCAGCCAGAAATGTGATCAGGTATATTTCCACAGAAAACATATTGATGCGTTTTGAATGATTCTTGTGTATTCCAATGGTTAGACTGTCCCATTGTGATCAGATCACCAAGCTGAGAGCAATTTAACTCCCTTATGTTACCAAGACTATTCAACAACATAAAATACATGCATATATATCCACACCTTTAATGGTGATGGTGATATATGTGTGCAATGTGTGGGTTCTTGTTAGCTTGTGTGACCACCTATGTGCACCTCCTGTACATTTCAACTGCGAGGTGAGACAAACTGACATGTGCGTACATTCGCAATGCAAGAAAACCACACTAGTAGGATTTTTATCACTAGACTAGATCTTACTCAAACACCGAGCTGTCATTTTGGTCTCCCCAGATGAGGATCTCCGTTATGGAGCGAATGGACTCCACCAGCAGGTTCCTGTTGTGGTCCGTCACTGTGGTATTCTTAGTCAGCACATGGTACATATACCTGAAGCGAAAGCAGAGGGAACGGTACAATGTCATGCAGCAGAATAATGGGACCTACCAACAGGAGCGCGTGTTTGTGTTGACATGATTAGACAGCTACATTAAACAGCAGCAGCAACGACACACCACACATGATATGCGGTTCCATGTGCAGATTCAGAACGCATTAGTTTGCCCCTTCATTGCACCGGTCAAGACTGTCTAGAATTATATGTGCAGCAGTGTTTTAGCGTGAAGCTAACGTTTATTGTTTAACCTATGAATCGTTTCCATTCACACTCCAAATGTCAACGCAATGTAAAATATCAAACTGTTGTCCAGTTTGATATTTTACACAGCTGTTTGTGTTACCTTACTTCTAAGGCAGATGTTATAGACGAGCGTATAAAGCCAGAGATCAGCTATGCTAATGCTAACTCAGCTAACCAATATCTCAGCCAAGGTAGCTAACTACTTACTTTAAATGGTCCAGGGAATGAATATTTTTCGCCTTCCCTTGACCTCCAACCCAGCTTCGCGAGCGCCCGAACATGGTTTAGTTTAAAAGCAGCCGAGGCTTTGGCAGGGGCTTTATTTTGATTTTGTTGGTATACGAATCAGTCCATTACACCCACTTCCCTGTCACTTGCACAGATAGCTAGGAAGCAAACAGAAGGTGATTGCAGTTGCGCGTAACATATAGACTGTAAGAGGACGTTTGGGATATGGTGTTCATTCCAGACGCCAATGGCTTGATTTAGAGTAGAACAGCGATGTGATAAAACTACAATCCTCAACACCCGTACGAATTGACGACAAAATTAAGCGACGTTTTTTTGTGGGCCGGAATCATTTGAGTGACGCCTCGATTGACCAATCTCAAGGTAGACTGAGGGTGAAGGGAAGTCAGGTGTCGAGCGTTCAGCGTCTGCTTTGTCGGGGGCAATGTTTTGATGCACTTCGCAGAAATACAGGCCGTCCTAAACGGGCTTTGGTTGTTCATATATTGTCTAGAATAATCTCACAGGTGCGAGTTTATGTGTGATCTTACTTAGAATACTTAGTCGAATTATTTCTTTCTAACGTTTCTCGGTACGGAATCTTTAGTTTTAGCAAACTGGAGAGCTGAAAATTCCGCAACCCCAAGACACGAAAGTCACATTAAGACTTGAGCGAGCTGGAACCATATTGTTTATGTTAATAGCGATGATAGTCGAATATATCACTCTGCAGCACTTATTAACGTGTTTATGTGGACGTGGTACATAGAGATAAAACAAGTGCATTTCTAATCGGGCCTAATAGGCAAAACTTCTGAGGAAGACTGGCTTTCTTCTCGAACTGAAATGGATATCTAAATCCAGTCACCCGAATCTGCACATCAACGCGTGCATTCAGGTCGTGGATTTCTGTATTTCTATGACACAACAAATCTATGCTCGTCTGGATGCGGTGGAATCGCTCTTCGAGGAACTTCCATATATGTTTTATCTGGGCCTGTTTTTTGTGAACGTCCTGATCCTCTACTATGCATTCCTGATGGAGTACATCGTACTTAACGTTGGAATCGTTTTTTTGCCCGAGGACATGGACCAGGCGCTCGTGGATCTAGGTGTGCTATCCGACCCGGCCTCTGTCCCCTACGACACGGACACAGAACTGGACGTGTTCGATGGCTACCTGGAGTGAAGTGGAGACGGTGACGATGGGACTGAGCACACCACGGTCAGAGATGGGAGCAATCTGTTTGGAAAACTTCAAAAGGAAGATGCATACTTTGGTGTTGGATTCGACACCTTCTGTGGTGTTACCTTCTGCGTGTCATAAGTGCCACATTTCCAGGTCCAAATATAAGAGCAGTCTATTATGTTGGACAATGGCTTAGAATTAGGAGATGGAAATCACGAAATATGTTTTTCCTCTGGTTGCACAGCAAGTGCTGTGGATTTTTGGAGCAATGCTCCAAAAACCAACATCAAATGCTGATGAAATTGTTGTTAGTGATATCGTCCTAAAAATTGTTGGCTTTTGCCCGTACAGGTTGTCTCGCCTGAAAGCATGGGTAGGCTGAAGAATCACCCACCAGCAGCACCAGTTGTACCAACCAAGACGGACACAGAGAGAAGACAGAGGACTTTGCTGTGTGCTGGCAGGCAACAGTGACCAACTGGAAGCACTGCATATGACTCAACTGCTTACCACCGGGGAGATTATATTGGCTAAATGTGGAGAAACCCCTAGTTTTGTTTTTGCTGAAGATGAAAACTAAAGCAAATGTGGGAGATCAGCAAAGTAAAATATTTCTATTCAATATGTGACAGTGTGGCCCAACACAACAGCCACCTCTGACTGGTGAACTGTTGGCTGCAGTGACCAGGTTGAACGACATTTGTTAGCAAGGTACACACATTACGATATTATGGGATATGTGAAAGGGAAGGGTTTGAAAATGTGCCAATCGATACCCAAAACATATGTTTTAATTCATGTAGTATTGTATTTGTTATTTATTCTAATATAATATCTTCTAAAGGGGTTTCTGTAAAAGAGAAGTCATGGCAATTTGTTTTACTTATGTTCCATCATGTATGTTAAGTACCAGACAGAAGTCAGTGGAGAAGTGGAACATCTTTTCCCTGAATGTTCAGCTTATTGTTTCACTAACAACAATGGTTTTAGATGTACAGTTGTCCACTGAGGTGGTCCATCGTGGGTTGTGCCTTCTTCCCACACTGTCCTGTGGTTTTGTGTGGATCAGCAGTCATTGAATCACATTCTTGTGCATGATTTTTGTTAATATATGACAATGTTGTTTGTTTCGTCTGATGCACTTTCTGCTCGCCCCTTTTATCAAGTCAACCAGACTCTTTATTATTGGGCTACTTGACCGCAATAAAGTCAGCATTCAGGCAGTTGGGAAATAGAAATTATTGTACTTTACAATTCAGGTAAAACTTGGCTTGGAACTGACAGCCTTGGGCAAAAGACTATCTTATGTGAAAAAAAAAGTCTAAGTGAATGCTCACCAGAAATATTTTTTTAATATTCAAAATAATCCTCTGTTCTGGCCATTTTGCACATGCATGAAACATTTTCATCCAGAATTTCAATGTCATTGGTAATCAGAGTGGAACAAAGCAAGACCCTGTTGCATAAACGTTAGCGGTAAGGACTTCTTGTAAAGCAATACTCAAACCCAACTGCAATAAATTTAGCTGCTCAACAGGGACTGTATAGCGACTAGGCTGCTACACAGCGCCACTAGGGTATGGCAGTGGTACGGCACGTGCAATTTAATAGGCCGGCGGTCAAAATGACTAGCCCACTTTTAGGAAGGACGTCATCTTACCAGACCTAAATACACTGATGGTATGACGTGTTTTCACAGTAACCTGCCTTATCTTGCAAACTTCCTGCCACACCCGGCTTTACCTTGTAGCGATCTTTCCCGGTTTGCTATTGTAAATCACACCAATGCAGCACAGCCATATTTGTATTGGGGTATTGACTTTGGAGCTCCTCTGTGAATATTGAGAACTACAGCTGTGCAGAACGGGCTAGCTGAAGGACATCCACACCCCCAGCCCCACCCCCAGCCATGTCAATGATGATGTATCTGAATCTTAATAAAGTTTTATTTTCAAAGATGTATTTCATTCCCAACTGGATGCAACCAAGACTGCAACCATCTGTTTGTCCTCATTGTTGGTATCAATATGTTCCCAGTGGCCGTGTTGTTGGAGAAGAGTGATGGCTATAACGTAACACTTAGTTACATCATATGTGATGTTGACAAAACAAAAATATTTGAAATCAACTACCTTGGCAACTGCATGGGTAAAAAAAGAATTATTGCATTCAGTGTCAGATCAAAATGTCAGATCAGTGTCAGATCAAAATAAAAGTCACAAGAAATTCCCCCAAATGAAGATGAAGATAAAATGGACTTAAATGCAACATGCAAGAACAGTTACTATCTAATCTAATCTAAATGTACTTTTTACATTTTTGTACAAAACATAGCAACGGTCTCGTATCACAATTATTGTTGGCTTACAGTATTGTAACAGACAAGTTATTCAAATGAGACGTGTAAAGAGAATGTGTTCAGTTATTGTTCCACTTCAGAAATGGTCAACTGTATGTTGTAGTTTTTGTATTAAGCCAAGTACTTATGTGTTTTTATTGCTAGATTATGGTTACTAGAAGTCATTGAATTGGTATTTGAGGTAGTTCAATGTATGTCAAATGAGAATATCTATTTTGACAGGCTCTTCATCCAAAATATGAAGCGATGTGCATATGTGCAGTAATTGAACATCAAATGAAGGAGTGATTCACCAGAATGACATTATGTGTTGTTGGGTTGACTTTCACTGCAATAAGGTGCATTCAACCATTCATCCAGCCCTTTGGAAGTTTTCCAACAATTACATTTGAAATATTATCTTAAAAGGTCACCCAGGCCAATCTGAAGCCATGCTTCCTCTGAAGTAAGAAGGCCTACTTCTCACCTGGAGCCAATGAACTCCTTGTGTATGTTACTTTACGCTTCATTCAGAGCGAGTGATACTGTGTACATCACTTTATAGGAGACTGCAGGGTGGATGTCGCTGTACGTGCACAGACACTCACACTGGTTGTCCTGGAATCAGCAGCAAAAAGACATAAAACTGACTCACTTGCTGATTTCAAGACTCCCAAAGGACTTGCAACAGAACCCAATTGGCTGTTGTCTGTACACTTGTTTTTTCTTGCAAGGTCACCCTTGCAAAAGAGATTTTTTTATCTCAATGTTGAACCTGAATAAATCATGGTTAATAAACCAAAATAAATAAATTAAAAAGTAAAAAGTAAAATACATAACAAATAACTTATCACCTCCTCTTTAGTAACAAGACTGTTTCTCATCTGGAGAAACTGGTGTCTGTTACTTTCTTATCTTATTCAGATTATGGTTACGATTTCTTACCATTCACATTTTTTACACTTTACATTTATATTTAGCTCACTGCAGTGTTGAGACGAGGCAGCCATGCTTGGAATTGGGAATACCTGACCAAACCCATTCAAACATACAGACAGTGCATGGACATATTCACATACAGACAGTGCATGGACATATTCACATACAGACAGTGCATGGACATATTCACATACAGACAGTGCATGGACATATTCACATACAGACAGTGCATGGACATATTCACATACAGACAGTGCATGGACATATTCACATACAGACAGTACATGCACATATTCACAGTGCAAAACATACAAGGGTTTGCAATGTTCACTTTGGATGTTGGGGCGGAGGTCCGGTACATCTGGTAAGCGGTTCTGTCTGGTTGGTTCTAGTGGCACATGATCCTGCTGTCCTCTTTCTGAAGTCGCTCTAACACCCCAAAAGAAATACACTTGCTCCACATCCTGGCAAAAAAACAACAGAGGGAGAGAGAGAGGGCTTGTTTACCACCTTTCATGTTTGCTCTACTGTTTATTTCACTGCTCCTCTTGATACAATGTGAAATAAGTAAAACAGGATATGATTCGATCATATGATCATATGATATGATCTCATTCTGAACATTCTGATTCAACCCACCAGGATTCGACAATGCAAATGTGACAGACCACGCTAGAAAGGTGGATAGCTAGGGTAGGCAATTTGGAGGAACCAGCCAGAGTGAGCTGAATTTAAAAGTATCCAACCACAAACTCCCACCCCTCCCCCCGGGCCTCCCTCTAAAGCCACTCATAAGTTATTGCTAAAACTAGCAAGCTGCTAGCTTGATCAACAGGTCTGCCTAGCCTTGCGGAAACCTCAGGGTAAGCACAACGAGGGCACGGGAACACACAGGTAGCCGGGCAGATAGGCCATTCAGTCATTGAATTCAGTGTCTGCATACATTCTGAAGTCTGTGGCTGTCGCAGGCAGGCTAACATGATCAGAAAGTTTTATTGCCAAGAGCAGTAAAGGTTCGTTTACAGCACGAGGAACTTGACTTGGTGAATAAAATCATTAATTAAATGAAATCGTTGTTTCAATATTCAATTGGGAGTGAGAGAAACAACTAGGAGTGTATTTCATGTTCCTCACATTCATGGTTGATGCGTGACAAATGATGCACTGTACGTTGTCTATAGTCTATATATACATGTATGTCCTCACCTCAGACTCCTCACAGAGGGACACGTCTTCAGGACGGCCCCAAGACACTGTGCTCCGACATCCGTCAGGTTGTTGTACTTCACACTGTGGACATTATTACATCATCAATCAATGGATTTGTTTCATACAACAGGACAAACACAGGTGCTGACTAGATATATATTTAAACATTTACATGACATGTTTTTGTCTTTTTCAATAATGGATAGGGGCTTCAACCGCATGTACACAAAGATCAGGTGATTTAAAGTCCCAGGTGTGGTTGAAATCCGTAAAAAATATACTATGAAAACAAATCCCTACAGGACTTAACATGGCTGATGTAAAACCAGCTATTTGCCCTTATCTAGTATGCCAGGACACCCGTTGAAGTTCCTAAATCAATCCACAAAACCCATAGACTTCTGAGTACATATCTCAAAACAGTAAATTGTCCAGACAGGGTATCTATCATTGACGCGAGCAGTCACATCAAGTCGAGCTTTGAAAACAAAGTAATTGGTTCATCATAATCTCTGCGATGGCAGCAAAAAGTCAAGCATTTACCAACGTGCAGAAATGTTGTCGGATAAACACTCTAGCCTGAGATAAGGACATAGACGCGGCTCATCAGTATATCTAAAAGGCAGTCTGTTGACTAACTTGTTGCTTTTGTTAAAACTTTCTGATAGTTGGCTACCGTTAGCAATCTTCTGCAGCTACTCTGGTTGCTGTGTTGTGCACTGGCTTGCTCACGTGCACGGCTGTAGTACCTAGATAAGGCTTTCCACATTAACGTCCATGTGACATCAGAAGGTTGGGTGCTGGCACCACCAGTGTGTGACGCAGCATTGATGGTACTGTGAAGGAGGTGCTGCCACAATACTAGGTCAATGTTTTGGGGAAGTGTGGCACACACAGAAACACCTACATGGTCCCTGTTAGACTTCCAAAATACAACCACAGGAAAAACACCACTTTAAGGGGATCGTTTGTCTGACAGCGTATACATACATACCCTGCATACCATAGTATATACATAGGTAACATTGTCAATGCAGCAAAACACATGAAGTAAAATGTAAAGCTGATCCTCACTCCAGGTCAGTCAGAGACACCATCAGAGGAAGGGCTGTGGCCAGCCAACGTGCTCCAACGTCAGAAATGATGTTACTGTACAGACTGAGAGAAAAACACAAAACACACATAAGACATCGGAGATCAGAAGTGTGTGTGTGTGTGTGTGTGTGTGTGTGTGTGTGTGTGTCTCTACCTGAGACAACGCAGTAAGGCTGGGGTCATCAGGACGAGAGACAGGTCATGCACCCCTTTGTCTCCAATACCGTTCTGGGACAGACTAAAACAAGAAGTTCTTTATGTGTGCTGAAAAAACAGCCGACAAAAACTACTGACACAAACCATACTCATTGGCCAGTACCACAAATCTAAATTGGCTGTGAAATCAAGTAGTGTATGCCTTGAATCATAAAGCAGAACTTCCACAGTGTTATCTTTGTAGAACAACTTCACTATAATATAATATAATATAAACTTAACTATAGAAATAAATACAAGCACACACTACTGATGCCTAACAAGTGACCACCAGTGACGTGTATCTTGGCTGCGGGACGTACTTCAGTATCTCTAGACAGGACAGTGACACCAGAACCTTAGCCAGAGCCTTCGCTCCTTCATCCCCCAGCTCACTTTTGTCCAGGCTGCCGGAGAGAGACAGACAAAGCAGAAAGAACCACATACACACAAGACATCCTATTACACAAACGCAAAGAAACACACATTAAGTGCACAGCCATGCAGGATGGAGCCAGAGGTGCAATGTGGGTGTAACATTTATACTGACTCAAGATGGCGTAGATTGTGGAGGCCTGGCAGGAGTGACCACAGCTTAGGCAGAGCCAGGGCGCAGTCCTCTGGGCTTAGCCTTTAGTGATGAGGAGTATCATCATGAGGAGTATCATCATCAGCATCATTAACACCTACCATCATTTTTATCGTCATCCTCAATATCTCAAGCATGGCTTAATCCATTAAATACACAGCCTTCTTACTCCAACTCCAGCTTGAGTAGTTCCTTCACTGCTGGAACCCCCGATGCCAGGACAGAATCGGATTGCCTGGAACTGAAGGAGAGCACAGCCTTCACTTCATGAACATGCCACAAACACTTAAAGAGTTTCTGGGATTCTTTTGCTCTGATTTCAGGTTTTGTGTCACAACAGAGGCACTGAGACACGGTGACACTTAAACTAATCGATAGGACAGAAACACAAGAACACGAGAATGGCAGACAATCTACCTAGTCTCGGTTGTCTTTTAAAGGTATGATATGAAACATTTCCACATCTAAAAAGAGACACATCCACGATCTATAGAGATTTTCACACATAGATTATTTGTTGTTATAACACATTGATTCTCTCTCCCTCTCTCTCTCTCTCCCTCTCTCTCCCTCTCTCCAACACACTGACAACAGACCGTCTGTGAATAGCCCCTCCTCTTCATGCACAGTCTGAAGCAGAACATGATCCTGCTCAGGAGTAAGGATGGCTGCTGGCTTTTCACCGCAGAGAAGACGGACAAATTCATTCATAGAATCAATCCGAAGTTCCCAAAACCAAAACAACTTTAACCGAAAAGTTGTTTCGGTTTTTTTGGTGGTTTCCACGTAGTTACCACACCGGAGTTCCACTGGCCACTTTGTTTTGACCTGCTTCATCACAGATACAGATACCGTTCTGAACTGCCTTTCAACTTGTTGGGAACTTGTTGAAACAAGAGACGTGTCCGGTTTAATTGCATTCAAGGGGAGGGTACTTTGTAATTCGCCTATTGTGGAGAACAACCAAACAATGGCTCTATGGAGAGCCACTGCTGCTGCCCGACCGTCTCCTTGGTTGTACATCTCGAGACACACAGGACTCGGGTAAAAAATAAATGTGTGTAACTAAGCACTTTGGTAGCATTGTGTTCTGTTACCTGCTCGTCAGACTCCTGTGTATGCTGACCAGACGCGCTAGGTCATCGACATGACACACCTGGGTAGCCTTTGGACTCAGCTTGAATTTGGACATGGCACTTTGAAGACGAAGCTCCTCCTCCTTTTCCTTCAGCTCCTCCCACAGGGAGATGACATCTGCAGTGCATGCCCTGAACATTGTACAAAAAGGGCTGTTGTTGATTTTTATTAAAGCAGATTAACGTTGATGGATAACTACGATGGATAAGAATGGATAACTACGAACTGATAGTTAAACCCAAACCCAAACTAAAAACAGATTGCTAAGAAAGCTTTTTACCATTTTAGCTACTTTACTATAAATTCTTAAATGATTATGGACTTGTCTCATTGAAGAACACAATGGAGTAGAAGAAGCAGGCCAACATATAGTTTTCTGACAATTTGTTCCTCCTCAGCAACTATGACTGCCCTTTGCTGCCAGGATGAGCAGTTTGCATACCTGTATGTCACAATGTTGGCAAACCCCAGTAGCGACAGAATTCCAGATGTGCGTATCCCAGTATCCTCCAGTCCCAGGCAGAACCCAGCACCTTCCTTTCCGACCAGCTCCAGGACCTTCCCCACCACATACACATCTGATGGCCACATTCTCACTCCCTGGAACCTCATCTCCCTGGGCACTATTTTGGCAAGGGGGCCGATGGGCAGTGTGCCCCATTGTCTCTCTCCACTGCCAATGCTGGCCTCGTAAATGCAGTGGCATATCTCCAGCAAGTGGGCGCTGCTATGTTCAACCTGGTCAAGGTGCTGCTCGAGGTACTTGACTAGTACGGCCTGCTTGGAGGCGGCTGTGTCCTTGGAGACTGAGTCATCGGGAGACAGAAAGAGAGTCCCAATGGCAAATCTCTGCACAAGGTTATGTTCCTCCTTCTGAGCCCGCCGCCGACCCCTGGGAAGGCCCACCTGCATGGGAAAGGTCTTCAAGAATCCAGATGATTTCCTCAGGTGTCAGAAAACAGAAAACACAGAGACAGAGAGAGAGAGAGAGAGAGAGAGAGATCTTACCTATTTCCAAATAATGCAAATATGCCACAAACCACTTAAATAAAGTGATGGACAACAGACATCATCATTGCTATCTCATGTTATCAATTTCCTTCTATTCCTTCAAGCCGGAGGCTTTGCCTCCTGGATACTGGTGTTCAACCAATTCCCGTAAACTCACGTGGCCAAGGCAGTGACCAATAACTTCTCACTCACATTACGACAACGGTGGAGCAGAATGAGGCTACAGCGTTTCAGACTTTGAGGAATTACAAACTACACAAAACAGCAAGAGGGGGGATTCAGACATTCCCCTTGAACAAAGTCTTGAGGCTTTCCAAGTGTATGAGCTGACTTTGAGAGATGTTATGATTAGTAAATGTCTTTAGATCCCATTGTCCATCACTTTACCTCTTTAAATAAAGTTACACAGATATCAAATTTAATGTTGGATCTCTTGATATTTCATTTTACCTTGTGGATGATATGTGGAGACCCGCCAGGAAGCTCTGGAGGAAAGGGTTTGCCCATGACAGAACGTGGCTGTCATCACAAATATCCTCATCATCCTCATTCTTTATCTTCCTTTCGGTGTTCTTCCTTTCCTCACTCTCCCGTCTTTCCCCTTCCGTTACTGCACTCTCCATTTGACCTGCACGCTCCATTTTCCCTACTTGTGCACCCCCTCCCTCCCTTTCACCAGGTGAGACCCCTGGTGACCTCCCCAGTAGATGGAAGGAGCGGAAGAGTCCGGCCCTCAGGCCGACCTCTCTCACTGTAGCTGTGATGGATCGCCCCGGAGGAAGTACAAGGTCATTCTGCTGGACCCCCTCCCATGCCAAACGGCTCAGTTGGGCCAACAGCTCTTCCTCATCGCTTCTGTCATTTGATTTTGTCATCTTTTGCTCTGAAGTCTGCTTCTCTTTTACTTTGCCCTCTGTTCTTGCCTTTCGGGTGCAAAGGTGGTTATACATCTTTTTGTTTACTTTCTTAGCTTGAACGTGTTTGAGATTCCTGTGTGTCGCCCTAGCGTTGCATTTGAGTGTGACTTGTGACCAGGTTGACAACAGAGTATGACTACCGCTCATGTCCTTGGACTCCTGTGCCAGCTTTAGTCTCAGGGCTTGATGACAAAGTCCACTGAGTGTGTCAGGAAGGGTCTCTGAAGTATCACAATGTTCCAGTACAAAACATACCAAATGAAAGAGTGCTGGGTTCCAGCAAAGGCTGAATAGATAGGGACTGCTCTTCAACCGGGTTAGGGCGGCGGCGTGGCTGGCTGGTTCAGTGAAGTACCGGGATAGAGCGGCATCTACCTCTGAAGGGTTGAAGCCGCAGAGCTCCAAAAGGCTGTCAGCCCAGCGGCAAAGGGTGCCAATGGCTCCTCTCGGCCTGGCTGTGATCAGCAAGGTGCAACCAGGTAGAAAAACCCTCTGGAGCAAGGCAGAGTATAACAGCCTCACGGTGTAGGCCTGTTTCATGGCGTCCTTCTGGAGGTCAGCCACCAGGCTCTTTTCAAGAGCCTGCAGCAAAGGTTCCAGGTACCAAGTCTCTTCGAAACCATCAAAAACAACAAGGACACGTTGGGGCGCGGCGGTGACATGCCTGAAGACCTGATCGATGTCCAGGCACTGAGGTGTCACTGGGGAGAAGCCACCAAGCAGGAGGGTCTGCAGACTGAAGGTGGGCTTGGTTAGAGCAAGGCCTTTACCATCCAACAGAAAGAAGAAGTCAAACTGAGGGAAGGACCCATTGGACCATTCAAGGCCAAGTCTCCGGGTCAAGGTGGTCTTCCCTATCCCGGCATTGCCGAGGACCAATACTGAACGTTTGGGTTGTGATCCAACTGAGCCCTCAAAGATCTGAGGAATAGACAGCGGAAAAGAGGTATACAGTATATTGATTAGCAAGCTTACATACGGTATATAAGACCCTTGTGACAGTTCTGACCGTCTCTAACTCTAAAAGCCACCCACTCCTTCTGTATCCTCCTATTCACAAGTCTTTATTTCTACAAGCCTTAAACATTAAAAATGTCAACTTGAAAAGTTGTAAAAGTGTAATTATCAAAGTTTTCACCTGACTCTGACCCAGGGAGGACTGCTGCCGCTCCATGTCTCCCATGAAGGCGAGCTCCTTCTCGAAACATGCGTTGCTCTTCTTCTTCAAGCGTAGGATGTCCCTCCGGACCAGTTGTGTATCAACATAATGGGACCTCAGGTTAAGACCCCTCTCCATGTGAAGGCACGCTTTCTCCATGTGAGCTTTTGCCTCAACAATATAATCCTCAACATAGTCTGTGGGAAAAACACA
The DNA here is from genome assembly GCA_900302335.1 of Phycis phycis. Taxonomy (NCBI): domain Eukaryota; kingdom Metazoa; phylum Chordata; class Actinopteri; order Gadiformes; family Phycidae; genus Phycis; species Phycis phycis. The sequence goes on from OMKQ01099260.1 coordinate 16,279, forward strand.
GATCATACAATTTCATTTACATGCACTGTGATTGTATCATGTGTTTACAAGCCAATTATATTGCGCCATGTACTACTATTATTAAATAATAATGATTGATTACAATAATTTATACTTTTGAGAACACAAGTACAGGTTGGAATGAAACCCTTTGAAACATTGCTGTCATCTTTATTCCAAAGAGGAAATGAGATTGGATGTTGGATCCACCAGTGGTGTGGGACTGGGTGGACAGGCCCGGCCCAGCAGTGCCTGAGATAGTTCCTTGTGGAACTGATAGCGCTTCACTCACTGTATACAGAGGAACTTTGTTATCTTTATTAGGAACACGCCTCCCATACAGCATTCATGCATGCAAAGGAGAGCTTCGTGCTGGTGCCATATATTGGTGGTAGAACCATGCAGATGTACAGTATAGATAACATTTTACAACTATGTATTAGTATATTTGTTTAGCCTCCCAAATATCAGTCAACATAGTTAATCTAGAGTTGTGCAGCAACAGAATCTGTGATCTGTTGTGCTAAACCAAACATGTTTCAGATCTAGGACCTCTTTCCTACTCCAGATTGACATGATCAAATTCTATGAGTTATATTCAATCGCTGCACTTCACTCACCTGGTAAATGACGTGAGACTGGGGGTGGTGATGCCGTGGGCACTGTGTGGGGAGAGACATGTTGAAGAAACAAAACAGTGTCTACCTTTACATTTTGGAGTTTTCAGTATGAAAATGACAGGTGGGAAAGCAAAAGGCATTAAAACAAACAAGAGCCAGAAGAGAGGACATCCACCCTGCAGCACTGTAGTGCCACTATGGAAGAGTTTGCACATCAACTTTGAACAAAGACTATTTTCTTTGAAGGAGTAATTCGTTATAAGAAGGAAAGGAAACATCGTCCAAAGTATCACTGTTCTGCACTGCAGACTTCAAGACCAGGACAAGACAATATTGAGATAATTCAGTTCCATCTGGATCCATGTTACAGCTCAAACTAGTATTAATACATATTAGAGTTCTCACACACTGTCCCATGATATACACATCTTCGCAAAGCACAGCAGCACTCACCATAAATAAAGGCAGATGTACTAGTGGTCAAACCGGACAGTGCAACAGCAATCAGTGAATGAGGAAGGGGAAGAAGAGTGGGAATCTGACATCTTTCCGAGTTGGGCACTGTGAGGAACTGGACGGGCAGGAGGGATGGGTAGAGCTGGAGGGTTCTTGGGGGTGGTGTGGAGGTAGTCAATGCACTCTCTGGATTGGATGGCGACAATACCGCATCTCCGCCTGCAGGATCTGCTGGGATTGTGGGTTTTATTCCTTCTACATCATGCAATTCCTCCACAGCATCTGCACATAGTGAAAGCGGGACTTTAGTGAAATTGCTGTGAAATGTCACTGTTCCGCAAGTAAACAAGTGAGAGAGAAGCTTACTGATGGTGTCTGGGTTTTCTTGGGTGTCTATCAGCTCAGAGTTGTCCGTGGCCAACTCAAAGAGGGTATCTTGGTCTGACGTGAGGGCAAAACAATCCCACATCAGTTAATGCACCCAACTCTGTGTACATTCTTTCTCTTTTGTGTGTGTGTGTGTGTGACATTTCAACTGACCTGTGAATGAAGACAGGAATTCCTCCATTTCCTCGACATCTAGATGGGAAGAGTTAAAGGACACGAACAACATGATGATGGTGACAGTGTTGTTATATCAAAAAATGCTGTAGTAAAGTCTCTGTAAAGTCTCATCATCATGTCGGGAGACTTTAACCACGTCACCATGGATAGAGTTCTACCTACTTTTAAGCAATACGTAAGCTGTCCTACCAGAGGGGAGAGGACCCTGGACCTGATGTATGCTAACATTAAGGATGCATACGTCTCATCTTCTCTCCCCCCTCTGGGCAGGTCAGATCACAATATGGTTCACCTCAAACCCTGCTATGTGCCTCTGGCAAAGAGGAAGCCTGTGACCACAAGGATTGTGAGGAGGAGGTGGTTGTCAGCAATACTGGGGCCCCACAGGGGACGGTCCTCTCTCCCTTCCTCTTCACCCTCTACACCTCGGACTTTAACTATTGCACGGAGTCCTGCCACCTTCTGTGATCTTCGCTGTCACATGCTGGGGCAGTGGGATGAGGGTGGCGGACACCAACAGGCTTAATAGACTCATCAAGAGGGCCAGTGATGTAGTGGGGGAGGAGCTGGACACTACGACGACCGTGGCAGAAAGGAGGATGCTGTCCAGGCTATGGTCTATCTTGGACAATGCCTCTCACCCTGTCTTTTCCATCCTGGCTCAGCGGCGGAGTACCTTCAGCCGAAGACTCCTCTCACCAAGATGCATCACAGAGCGACACAGGAAATCATTCCTGCTGGTGGCCATCAAACTATCTAACAACTCCCTCTGAGTGTCTGCCATTCCCTCCCTTTATGTGATCACTATCACCTTAGTGATCACCTCATAACTGGCCATTCATCAACTCCGCTTCCCATACATGCTACTTCTTTGTGTATGCTACTACTTCTATAGTGTATGCCTAGACGTATGTATATTTTTGTATATTATGTATATTGGAATTCCCATGTATATTGTTACATATGTTTATACCATATTAGATATTTATATTTTTCTTCTACACTGCCTTTTCTTCTCAGAGTATTGTAACAAATGCAATTTCCCTCAGGGATCATTAAAGTACTTCTGTCTGTCTGTAAAAAAATTCTAATGTTTTCATCACAAGGAACATGACTTTGGCTACTAAGCAAAGACAATACATAGTAGAGACCTTGACGTAAGCTACAAATCATTTTGGGAGAAAATAGATGGTCCCATATTTGTTTTGTGTTGTGTTGGTGTTTTACCTGGCAGGTCTCCGCTGTCAACGGGAAGGTCAGGATCTGATTCCTGATCCACATGTTCTGGTGGGAGAGAGTGAAAGTTATTCATCCATAATGAGAGGCGTCACTTTCAAATAATAAGCAGATATCTCAGACCTTTGAGGGTCACATTAAAGACCTACAGTCTACTATCAGGTGATGTTGTGGAGTAAACATTGGGATAGTGTATGCCTCAAACTGAGAAGTATTTACATTTTCATTTAATGACAACGGCAACGTATTCTGTACACTGTTTCAAAGGGCTTCACAGGCCACATGTGACGACACCCATTAACATTAACTAAACCCTAAAACAAGCATTTCTTTATTCAAGCCCTGTCTATGCAGGTGTGTCTTAAAATGTTTTTTTAAAAACGCAACAGTTTCGTCCGTTGAACCATGACGGACTTTATCAACTCCCTCCAAAGGCACTCTTTGAGAAGGAAGTGGTATATTCGGGCTTATCACGTGAATCTTTCTGGGACATTTTTCCCAGTGAAAACTTCAGGCAGCAGGGGCAGCAGAACTGGTGGCGTTAGTGAGCTTGGCTTCGGGGTTAAAGCAGTAGCCACCGCCGTCTTTCCACCCACAAAGGCTGATACAAATGAAGCTACGCAGCAGGACGTTCACTGCAACGTGCAGCGTATAGCAACATTATCAACGCAAAGAAGACGAGTACAGCCCTACGCGATTACATGTATTTCTTAACTTTAAGCCGTCACTGGCACTAGCGTTCATAAAGTAGCCATAAAGCAAAGCACAATTACCCTCCCGTGCGTCCTGCATGGTCTCTCTGCAGGTTGTGTCCTATATGTTGACATCGAGCCGCGCTCCGGCACGCTGCTGTTGTCCTCGAATGGCTCCTGTGAAGTAGCGCGGTGGGGACGCAGCCGGGGTTTGTTTCACTTTCGTTATTACCAACGCGTGGCTTTTTTATTTATTTATCTGGAAAGAGTTTTATATTTATAATCTGATACAATATGGCATACGTGGAAAACATTGCGGCACGTCAATTGAACGTTAAAACATTAAACGTTAAAACTACAATTGAACGTTAAAACATTGAACGTTAAAACTACACTGACTGCAGCTCACGGAGGCCGTGGCAGTGCAGTAGCAGCCCACGTGCGACGGGTGGCCGTTCGGCTGGGAAGTCCCAAACATCCGCAGCATTGTCTCGTAACATTACGGCTTCAACAAAAACCCCGCAGCGCTACCAACTGCCAAACCGCGGAAGAGGTTTGATGCCAGAGAGGTGAACACACCACACCCCTCAACCGTGAAGTTACAAGGTCCAGGCGAAAGTGGGTGCAAAATAGTCAAATGCACACTATATGGTTGCTTCGCTACTGTTATTATCGTCAATACCTCTAGACTACTGTACTACGTGCACTGACTGGTATGGACAGAAGAACATTCGTTTTTAATTGTGAGCTACCAAAAAGGTGAAGCCAAACAACGCAGAATTGCTCCAAGCAATTCACTGGAAACGAAACTGAAAGGTGCAGGAACCCTCAACGTAGTCTCGCCAGGGACGTAGATATTACATTGCATTTTATTTTATAGCCCTTAATCTGTTAGTCTCAAAGGGCATTTTAATAAATGCACTCTGGCACCTTATTTATATTCAAAGCACATGCCTTTATCATTGTTGGAGACAGAATGGGGCAATGTATCAAACTTCCATGGCTTTAGTCAAAGTACGAGTTTGTGAATAAAGTGCAAATATCAAATCTAATTGAAATGATCACGCATTGAATGTTACAACTTTATACAGAATGCTATAAAAGCGAGTGTTAGCTTACCAATTGCTGAGAAAACAAATCGGGCTTTTACATTACAATGCACCAAGTGATTTTTTTGTTGCAAAAACACAGGACCATATTGAGTGTTGAAGAGGGTTGTAGAGCTGTACAATCCCCACGGTGAACACAGTCTGAACAACTGAACCATTTACATTTACATTTAGGGCATTTAGCAGACGCTTTTATCCAAAGCGACTTACAAAGAGTACATTTGTGATCAGAAGGTGAAACATTTCATTGCTGCTAATACAGTAAGAAGTTACCAGAACAAGTTTCAAGCATTTCAAGTGCTAGATTAACCATTGCTATTGTACAACATCTCTGACTAAGTGCCAAATTACAAAGAGCGATCAAAGTGCCGAATTACAAAGAGCGATCAAAAGTGCCAAATTACAAAGAGTAAAGATTAAAGTGATAGGACATACAACAAATAAGAGCATGAAAATAGTTATGCAGGGTTCAGGTGAACTCTGCATAACTATCCTCATGCTCTCATGCTCTCCACGAATGGAATTCCCCTTAGTGCTTCTAATGTTACACCTCCTGTTCAGAAAACGATTAGGCTGCTATATAATAATCATACTGCCGAAACTTAATGGAGAATACTGTGTGTTTGTGTGATGCTGAATGCTGAATTTCAGTGGATAGGATAAGTGAGAATTGTCATGTTGTATTTTGATCATTTTAATATTTGATTGATTTTAATTAATTTTGTATACAGTATCATCGCAGCATCAGGTCAAAATACACCAACATATTAAGGAGAGAGAACTCCAGGGAGTGCATTGTCAGCACTGTTTCTACAGTGGATGAACCTGTCACACCATCTATTAGCCGCGGGGCGTGTGCATGTCATACAATTACAATTGTACAATTATACAAGTACAATTGTCATACAATACAAAACTATACAGTTCCCATTTTAAGAATTGCACCCACTCACACAACACAGAAAATGCATACCAAACTTGAAGCCTTGTGTCTACCATTATCATACCCATAAGCACTCTTTTGAAGCCTTGTGTCTACCATTATCATACCCATAAGCACTCTTTTGACATGCTTAAACCCTAAGTTATAAAAAAAAAAAAATTTACTTATGTGGAGCATGTGTCAATGATGGCTGCTCTAAGCAGCCTCACCTGGCCGAGTCAGACAGACTGGACCTGTTGTGAGCAATCAATGTGCACAGGTTTAAACAGCCATCACCGCACACACCGGGAGATGTGATGGCAGCAGGTTACACCTGCTGCTTTACATCATAATATGCAAACTACGCACTAAACCGGTTCCTCTGCATCACCGCCCTGCATCTTCTGAGGAGCACCATTCAGCCTCCTTGCTGGTGTGAAGCCACCAACATTGTTAGTTACATAACACACATATTCATACGGTGTCTTTTATTGATCAGTAAATACAAGTGAATCACACAAAATCACACTGTTTATCAACACATTTATAACAAAAATACAAAGAATTACAGATTTTAAAAGGGGCATAAAACACTGTTGTGTTTGCCACTTTGTCAAACGGATCGAAATGGATGCACAGACAGAAAAAATACCTAAACAATTTAACCATCCATGTATTTGAGGAATGTTCATTTATCGTCAAACGCTGAAGGTTATTAATGCGACTTCCCTTTCGGCCCACCACAGGAGTGAGCCGCTCTGTCGTCCCTGGTAACCGCCTCCAACCACCGGCCCACTGAGCCATGAACTTGTAGGACGGGAGAGGCCGCTTCCGGTCCTGGAACACATCGTTTCAGCAAATGAAGTCACAGCAAGGCCAATGGTGCAATGACACCCACTCTGCCAGGCCTTTACGGATGCATTGCCATGACAAAAGCCAATGAATTGCCAGGACGCCAATGCGTTTCTCCTTGTTTTCCATTTAACTAAAACAACTAAAACACATGATATTAGTGTTTATTTACACAAAATACTATTTCTGGTCTGCTAAAATAGGAAAAATCCAATGCAGTTGGTACAAACAGCATTACCTATATAAAAGACGTTACCACAATGTATTTCTATTTCCGACAAAATTACAAAATGAGTTGGTTATGATTGTGAATATGAGTGAACTGTACAACATGGTCTTTACCAGTGTGTCAGCCCAGGCTCTGCTCCTCTATGTTGTGGTTGGAACAATAATCCCGAATGCCTGCAGACAAAGAAAGGGCAGGTGATCAAATTGACCGCAAGAAATGCAGTAGCAAATGATTTTGATGACACTGTATTTTACTTTTTAATATTTATCAGTGATCTTGCTTGTAATACTGGAGTTCCTTTGCCTGTACTTCCTGAACTCTTGAGTTTGTCACGTGCACCTGTTATTCATAGGCATTCAAAACACGTGGTCCAATATGTAAAACATGCAAATGAATGTCTGGCTGGCCTCATGGAGCCATGTGCAAAAACATAGAGCCTGCCTCCTCAATCAGGATATCCGACACGTTGTGATGGACGCAGAAGAAATGAAAACCTAAAAGTACTACAATGTAAACCACAGTGAAACTCAGGTTACTGTTGAATGCTCTAGCCTTGAGTTGATACTGATCTGCATGTCGTCCACCTCGGTATTTGTACGACTCACTCTGCACAATGCTGAGGTAGGCCTGGGCCGCGGGGGACTCCGGCGCCTCGGCGAGGAAGGACCTGCCCTCGTCACAGCTGCGCCCGATCCGGGGGTCCAGTGGCACCTTGCCCAGCAGGGGCAGGCCCAGCTCCATGCACATACGCTCAGCGCCCCCGGAGGTCGGAGGGAAGATCTGCGACGTGTTCTGTAGCAGAGGAGGGGGACAAGGGGGGTCCAACATCCTATGAGCTTCTGTTTGTCGTTTTATCAATGACATATAATGCACAAAATATGTACATTATATTATCCATACATCGTATGCATAACACAATATGCATAAAGGTCAGTAACAGAGCCGTGACATGGGTCTGAAAAGTGGTGAGAGACAAAGTAAACATTTTCTTTCCAGAGGGAGAGCAGAAATACGTCTTATCTGGAGATACAGCGTCCTTGTATTGTTGTATGAAAAACATGTCTATTGCATGAAAAGGTATGACAACGAAAAGACAAGAGGATTGAAAATGATAGTGATGCATTCTGGGGATGGGGCACTGGTGTCCTCGGGGCAGCCATCACCTTGCACTTGGGACAGGTGAAGCCACTCATGTTCTCCACCACGCCTATGATTGGAAGCTTGACCTTCTGGCAGAACCGGATCTCCTTGCGCACATCTTGCAGTGACACTTCCTGAAGAAAAGTAAAGAGAGAAGAGAGAAAGGGTCAGCCATTGAGTGTGTGTGCGTGGTGGTGCGTGCGTGCGTGCGTGCGTGCGCGCGTGTTACCTGAGGTGTGGTGATGATAACAGCCCCATCAATACCAGCAGTGCTTAGGTACTGGACGATGGAGAGATGCTCATCTGAGGTGCCAGGGGGCGTGTCCACAATGAGGAAATCCAGGTCCGCCCAATCAACATCCCTCAAGAACTGCTTGATCATACCTGAATGGTCGCACAGGGGGCAGGGGGAATAGATGGTTACTGGTAGATATATACACATATATGTTCTGTCACAAATCAATGTGTATGGAGGTGAAAGTTAGCGTGTACCATTTTTTTTGGGCCCCCTCCAAATGACAGCATCATCAGGGCTGCTGAGCAGGAATCCAATGGACATGACTGCCAGGTTCTCCTCCACATACTGGGAGACGAAGGAACACAGCCCAACCCCGGGACTTAGCAGGGAGATGAACCATGAAGGATGCTTTATGAAAATATCAGGGGTGATGGGACTGACTCACCACAGGAGACCAGCCAGAACCACTCTGATGGACCTGAAAGTGAAGCACACGGGTTAAGCTCAGAGACCCGCCCTCGGGGGTACGCTGGCAGGTTCCAGGGGGTACGAGCAGAACTACTCGACAAAAAATGATAACACACATTTCAAGTATATATCAACACTGATATTAATTGAACATAAAACATACATTTTGCTATGGTGATAGCAAAATGTTGATTGTAGAGCACAGGTGTCAAACCCCATCCTGGAGGGCCGGTGTCCCTGCATGTTTTAGACGTTTCTCTACTCCAACACACCGGATTCAAATGAATGGATCGTTATCAGAATTCTACGGAGCTTGATGATGATCTGATCATTAGAATCAGGTGTGTTGGAGTAGAGAAATATCTAAAACATGCAGCAGCCCGGCCCTCCATGGCTTGAGTTTGACACCCCTGTTGTAGAGCTTTATGTGATCTAATTGAGGATTTATTTGTAATGTCAATACTGTTTCTATCCAATGCATGTAGAATGACAAATCAAGAAAACGCTGCAGTCAAAGAGTCACATAAAGTTTCAGGCTTGGTACACATGCTGCCACATGCGTGGTCTTGTGAGTGTTTGAGCACAGACCTGCTCCCCTTCCAGGCCCATCATCCTTGGAATAGAAGGCCCACAGATATCCACGTCGAGCAGGGCCACCTGGCAGTCAGGGAGACGGAGTGAGACGATATGAGGCACAGCAACAGCTCAACATGGCAACCTTGGCTCACGCACAAGCATGTGGCCTTTAAGCACCCGCTGCTCTTCTGCCCCAGCCACTGCCTCCTGCCAATTCCTGCCCCGGTCCTTAATATAGTCACTATATTCACTCACTAAGTACAGACTTAACTGTGCATACATGTATGTGGATGTTCTCGTGCAACATGACGGGAGTATCACCAGAGGGCAGCAGAGTTGTGCTGTGTGTGTGTGTGTGTGTGTGTTTATGTATGAGTGTGTAAGTGTGTATATGTGTATGTATGTGTGTGCGTGTGTTTGTGTG